>PNEQ01070321.1:42774-79583 GCA_003012365.1 Medauroidea extradentata
TATATATATATATATATATATATATATATATATATATATATATATATATATGTACACACGCGCACAGAATGTCCAGAAACAAATTCATAATAATCCTGGGCTATACAGTAGACGAAAATGTTAGTGGCAAAATGTTGTACAATGACAATTGACACGCGCAATGGGGCAACATAGCACTGCAGTTAGTTCCCTCTTGCGCTCCACAGATATTTTACTTATCTTCCTACTACTGTTCTGACCTGCATAATTATAGACGCTAAGTTCATAACCCGAGCAGTCCAACCATGATTCTACGTTCACTTGACGTAACGCAACATATATAAAATAATACCTGGATGTGAAGCTCAAGATTGGACTTTCTCCGTGCAGTGTTGCCACATCGTGCGCGTTTAACAACGTCGTACAACATTTTGCCACTCAAAATGTTCGTCTTTAATATAGACTAGGATTAGCGCGATGGGCTTAGGCCTTTATGCAGTTGTTTCTGGACATCCTGTGAGTGTATAGGCATATATGTGTATATGTATACATATATTATAAATATTAAATGCATGTGTGTAGAACGTATACATAAAAATAAACACAGATATGTAGAGCATTGGTTAAATCCTCGGCTCGCATTCTGGGGGACCTGGGTTTTTATTACGTGTCCGGCCATCCTGATTTCAGTTTCCAAAGGTTTTATTACAAGCAAATGCTGAACGCTGGGATGGTCCCTTAACAAAATTCGAGCACGATTCCCTCCTCCTTTTTACCCTGTATCTCTACCAAGGTTGTGGGTTATTCGAGGGCAAGTAGACAACATCACCCAAAGATAAGGAAAGATAACGTCAAAACACTCCCTTGCTACCCACATCAGGAACAGTTCTATTAATTGACTATTTAGTTACTAATTATTTTATAGGTACCTAAATTTCCTGGGAATAAGACTTCCTGCAGTCATTATTAGATAATTAGTACCTAACACTACGCATGGTTTATGCATACTTATGACGTAATAACATTTACGAAAAGAGGTCAACTATTTAACGACTGTGAGCCACAGCGTTTAACAGAATGATTCAAGTGAACAAAAAATAAAATACATATTTACATAGTTCGTAACAACTCTGCTAAGTGCATAGATGTACGTGTATAGGCATGGCATATTGTAACTTGTAACACTTGAAGTCGATGATTTAGTCCGGTTTTGCGCGAACAGTGCGTTATCACTGCCCAAAACAAATAACTTTCTGTATGACCTTGATACTGTTGACTGAACAGATTTGAATGAAAACGGCTGTATGTGTGTTCTGGTGTAAAATGAGATCAGGTAAAGGAAATAAATCTGCGGATGTTACATTTCACAGGCCCTGTTTCTTATGTCCATGTATGAATTCTGTTAAACAATTGTTTATGCAGATAAACCTACCGAACTAACCTGAAAATATTGTCACATACATTATTTATTTACGCATGTGTACGTCGGTGACGTTATGCAGCTGCTTAGTAATGGCAATAAAATGAAGACATGTGTACATTAATTGTTAAACAAATGGCGGAAACTGACATAAAAGTACTAAGCATTGTTGGTAGAACAACGGTTTCCATGCTCAAACAGTAGGCGATGTCGTTGCTAACAGAATGTGTTTTAAAACACAATCGTCCTACATTTTATTGCAAAATTTTACTCTCAAATTAAAGTAGACAAAGATAAATACGTCATATTTATCATTCGATTAATAATTTCAACTTAATTGTTTTTCGAAGTTTGTGTAAAATATAGTGGCTCTTATGGCGAAAACAATGTTTATGAGCAACAGTGTCCTTCGTATAACAACGACTCAACTCCAGTGCCTTCAAGTGCTTTCCTTCGCATTATAAAATATAGCGAACCCTTGGCTAACTGTAATGAATATTCGTTTATTAGTGAATGCGTGGAATTGATTTTTTTAAATCATATTCTGTGAAAGTGATGATCACGCAATTGATAATATTCGTCCTGTCCTGGTTCATTAGAATGAATGATAAAAAATTTAATAATACGCGTTGCTTATACAAAGACGAAGCCGAAGCTGCATGTGATAAACAAATGTCGATTGAACTGATTACGCACACAGAAAACAGGTCGCACAGAGGATGCCGAGGCGAAAACAAAAGCGGAAACATGTCTAGCAGAACGCTAATTGTGTTACTGCCATCAGCCGCATCTCTTTAGTTTGGTTCGCTGAGGAGTATCGGTGTATCGAAGTCGGGTGAAGAGAAGGGGTGAGGAGCGATACATATCGATACATCTCGACGGGTAGCGGATATTAACCGTTCCCAGCCGTGACGTCCGGCGCTCGGGGGAGGCCGAAGCTGCGGACATCCGCCTGCCATTGGCCACCGTGTCTCACCCCTCCTCTTCATCTAGACTCCCCCACCCTCCCCTCTACACTCACTCTGACAGTGCTGCCCTCGACCCGAGGTCGATACTTGGCGGCCGCTCGTCCCTCTACTGGGATACCTGGGCCTCTGCCGCCCATGTCCACGCAGGGGCAAGGCTGTACAGCTGGCTCTCTGATATACCTTCCATTACACTTGACTTCGTGCCATGTATGTCTTAGCTTCCAAGTAAACGCCTATACACAACTAACTGTACACTTTAACATTTTACTTTACAATTCCGTTAATTAAAGCATTTCGGCAATATACGATACAAACGTCAAGTTAAGGCCCTGCTACATAGAGACGGCGAGATTGTCGATGTCGTGTTGTTGTCGGGTCGGCGTCGTTCATCTCCTTGCTGCGTGCTACAATGAGAGTCGTTGCTTTGTTGGTGAGTTCAGTTCCCGCAATTCAGAACAGATGGCAGCTCAATCGCCAGTCGTGATTTTCTTTTTCTATTTACAAAATTTTGTTGCAAATTGTACAGTTAAAATTTTAAAATAAGTTCGATACAAATCGTAGGTGGACGCGAATAGAAACTTTTCACTTTAAATTGGCTCGTAATTTTCGTGGCGCACATATATTGCCAATCAAAAAACTGTGATGGCCATCTGATGATCGCGATTCGGTGGATTGTCTGCGAGTTGTCGGTGAAAGATAAAAGTTGGCCATCTCCACCGTCCCCGACAACAACACGACGACTCTGACGTCATGGTCACATTCTCCAATCAGATGACAGAATGGCAACGACTGGGCACCGACTGACGACTCACCGTTTCTATGTAGCAGGACCTTTAAAGTAACACCATTAGACAAATTATTGAGTATCTGTTTTTTTTAATGGATACGTTGAGATATAAATCATTTATTTAGTACGCATTTACAGTTCTTTGACTCCTAACTTGTGCCCAAAAGAAAACTCGAATGTTTCACGACACACACACACACACATAAGTTTATATAGGGCTATATTTATTTATTTGTATTTATATCAAATAAACAAACCAATATTATTTAGAACCGATTTCGTTACGCGATAGCTAGAGCCCACAATTTTTCGCGAAAAGAATTCTGCAACAATTTGTTTCAGTGCCCTTATGTGCACATATGCAGCCGTGCTTCATGGTCAGTGATTGGCTGTTTATAACTCTCAGCGTCTAGGGTTCTACCCGCAAATCACAGACGTGTGGTGTCGCAGTAACCTTGTTCCTGTTGGCGCAATCAAATGAGCCACGCCTGTGCAATAATACATTATGCCAATAACCATGAAGCATGCTTCATATCTGCACGTAAGGCATTGAAACAAACTGTTGCAGAATTCTTTCTGCGAAAAATAATGGGCTCTAGTGATAGTTTATCCAAGATTGTGAGAGGCATTTTGTGCGCCTACAGTAGGCCTACAGTAATAACTAACAATTTTAAAGAACATTCAATGTAGTTAATATTTTTGTTTACTTATGTAAGTGTAATTAATATGTTTTTACTTATTTCTTATAATGTGTGTTCCGTACTGCCTCTATAAGGTCGCCACATTTCAGAGACCCAAGAATGTAAGTAAACAGTGTTTCTGCATATGGGTTTTTGAACAAGACAAAATCACCATTCATCCTTGCAACAAACATTTGCATACATAATGTACATGTGACTACGAGACAGTCAAACCTTGTTACTTATTTTAAAAATAAACTTGTTACCAGTCCGACATTGATAAAAGTACTATTGTGAAAATTAAGGATACAGAACATAGCCAAATTATTGCTGGGAGCTGTGAATCGTAACTAAAAGTAAACAACGACGAAAATTGAAAGGAAAAGAAATGTGAATATAAAATCTAAACTCATTCTTAAACTCTGAAACAATTCTTCATTCTGACAGTTCATCATTATCAACTAAAGTTAACTTAATATAAATCCAATTATTTTTTCAGCAAGACGTGCATAGCATATAGTGAATCTACATTAGCTAATAATTTCGATTGCAGAGTATAAATTAAATTATAAATTATCAGTGTCATGTGCATACAGTATGTGGTAAAAAAATAAAGCCACGACCGAAGCTTACAAAGCGTCTTCTGACATATTTATTAATGTAGAAGCCATGTCATGAATGCTGAATATCTCACATATTGATGGCGAACAGTAAATAAGAGTTCGTATAGCTCTTACATTATTGTTTTGGAACCCATATTTATCAAACATTTTTGTTTCGTGTTAGTGTACACTTCCCCTTATTAATAGGTTTTATATTATTGTTTTACATCCTGTATACTTACTAAATATACAATTCTGTTCACTGCCAAACGCCAGAAACTTTGAAAACCATGTTCGCTATCTTATCGCTGTGGGCTGCTGTTATGTTTGGGGGAGTTCGCATCGATTACTTGTGCAAGGTTAGTCCTGCTGTGCATTTTTATTGAGCAAATTTTGTTTGCAAACTATTGTCAGAGCACCTGTCGTGATGTTTCTAGTAGTTACAGAAATACGTTCTCGCATCACAGAGGACACGGGTTCGATACCCGGCTCCGGCTATCCTACTTTCGGTTTTCCAGTTTTCCGAATTCGCTCAAGACGAATGTTGGGATGGTTCCTTAACAAAGGCCATGGACGAATCCTTTCATACTTTCTGTTCACGTGTAAAGTTGTGTGTAGTCGTCCCGACACATCTCTGTTGACGAGACGTAACACCCCCTTAATAAATAAAATGTTGTATTCTTGTGCTTCTCTTCGTTCATCCCGTCATTGTTGTTTCGCAATGTTAGCGTGATGGGCACAGCTCGCGAAATACTGCAGCACATATTACATCTCCTTACCGGCTATACGTGGATGACTCGAGCGAAATGACTAGAGTAAGCCTTTCGCGCATGCAAATGTCTCCATTATAATCCCTTTACAGGGACAAGGAGCGCATACAGGGCAACTGTAATTGGGAATACAAACATTTAGCCAAATATATAGTTCTTTGTTTCCCACCCTCGCCAGCAAATCCTACCCACACGTTTCCTGGGGCCTTTAATATGGAACATCGGTGAATATTCGGGACTTTTCTGTCAATTTTCGAAATAAACATACCACCCTAAGTAATGATCAGAGTATGTAGATTGTACAGTAATTCAACTTTAAAATCATATTTTATTTATTAATTTATACAAAAGCAAAGAGTTTTTTTTTTTCGCGAACAGTATATGAAAGGTCAATGCCACGCATAACAAATTGTGTGCTGCTATTATTTCTCTAGTGGTAATTTTATTATCTAGTTTTATTTCTGCAGCTAACTTTTTCCTCTTGTCAGTGTGGGCGAAAATGAAAAGCGCTGGAGTTGAGACGGTAGGATTGTGACGGTGTATCCGGCGAGTCCAACCAACCCTCCCTCCTCGGCTACTAATGAGAAAGTTGCCGATCTACACGCCCCCTCCTGTCGAGGGGTAAAAATGTCCCCTGTTGCGGCCGGTCGGGACCACCCCAATGGGCGGAATATGCAAATCAATACAATAGCCGGGTGAGTCCAGGGAGATGAGGGAAGGGAAGGGAGGGGGACTGCGGCCAGAGCTGCAAGGTCCAATATGGAGAGTGCTCTCGTCTGTACAGCTTAACAGCTACGGGGGCCGCCAGGCTTCGAGCAAGCACTTCCCACTTCCTCTCCCCACACCCACACAGCCTTCTCCTGCCTCTAACCGCTGAGTGTACCGTAATTACACTATGTGTGTCACAATTACCGTATAACACCGACAACTACTCAACCTTTTAGAAATGCAATTCTCACAAAAATGACACTGAAAATCGCCTGTGCGATTACTTAAAATAAGACTACAAAGGCTAATATATTCATTTTAAATAACTGTAAGGTACTAAAGGTACAATTTTGTGTGCTATTTGTCAAAATTAGCATTCATAATAGATGGTACTTATTCTGCGGCACCTATGTTCTCTCAAGTTAAATATGATATGATAGTACCACTATAGTCGTTTCATATACGTGATCCGTAATTAAAACTTACTAATCATCATTATCTTGATAAAGTATTATGTTGTTTGAACCGTACGCACTAATTAGTAGGAAATTTACAATATCATGAAAGTATCAGGAAAATTTTCTAAGAAAATGTTCTTGTTTTCATTTTCTGTACGAGACGGATAGATCGCTAACAAGAGTTCTCCTTGTTAATAAGTAGGAAAAATAAAAGCAGAAAATCTGTACTTGTCCATCCGAGAGATTTCCTTTCCTAATGGAAGATACATGACGAAACAAATCAGTTACCTCATTTTTACCTACTGCTTATTTAGAAAGTTGATGGTTTACCTGTAATTAGAAGCCTTCATGGACGTGAATTTTAGTTACTCAGACTAGTTTCGACAATTGTTTCAACCTAACCTTTATGTCGACACTTGTTCAATCTAACCCTTAAGTCGAATTTTACAGATTATTTTATTTTTCTCATAATTTTAATTCATGAAGTGAAATGAGAATTCAACACCGTAATATGGTAACCAAGTTAAGTAAAGTAGCTTTCAGAAGTACACGTCAACTAAGTTGATCTGTAGACATAGCATCTTCTCTTCTGTTTACTGTCTGACTTTCCAGTGCATGTATGTACAGTCAAGCTAACGTTGGTATGAACCATAAATATAACATTCTTAAAGCGCTGTAATAACTCAGCCAAGTTGTTATAAAATTTTGTTACTTCAAATACATAAATAAAACCGTAAAAAATAGAAAAAAAAACATCCAAAACAATTAAAATTTAACTGTCATGTTTATGAAACATCAATGTTGTTCGCAAAACGCTGTCAACCTAATTGTAGACATGCAGGTCAAAGTGTACTTCACACAGATGCGCAGACAAGTGGGCTATGGTAACCCCTAATTTAGCCACTTATAATGCAATTTCGTCACTACAAAAGTTCTAGTGCTACCTTTCTCCGAAAAGTAATAAACCACTATAGCCGGAAGGTAATACCATAAGTAACTACTTCTACCTTTTTTCTTTCCTATTTGATTATGAAGATTATATTATAACGAAAATTAGAAAATAAATTAGAACTACTTAAAATGTTTTAAGATAGTAATTAGGCTTGTTCTACTCTGACACGCAAGCGCATATGTATCACGAATACGCAAACGCAAGAAACTCCGAGTGTGTTCTACAATGGGACGCAAGCGGACACGGATACGCATCCGGAAACGCAAGAGAGTTGGTCAACGAACTCTTACATATCCGTTCTTGCGTGTAGCCAATAGCGATACAGCATTTCGTCTTTCGCCACCATTTTTGTTCACAACACTTTTACATGTTGATTTTTCACAGTTAACAATTAAATTTGTGTTCGTGCACTGTATTTACAATTACTATTTGTGACAACAAATACAATGGATCACTTTTCGTGATATGCCATTTCATAAATGAAACGTACGAAAAAAATGTTTTTTTGTTAGTAAGATATTGGCTGTTAAATACTAAGTTAAAATTATGTTGCTGTTAACATTTCTATTTCTATAGAAAACACGCACAGGCCTTGTTATACTATTTGTAACATACTAAATTACATATAAATGTAAAATTAGTTATTCACTTATGTCGGAAATTTACATGAGAAATATCTTCTTTTTCGTTTCGTGCATTGCAGATTAGAAAATTTGTTTCACTCAGTGTGCTCGTTTTATTTGCGTGTTACGCGTCCGCTTCTTTATGTTTCCGTTTCTCTGTAGAACTGGCCCTATTGTCATGTAAATATATAGTCAAAATTAAATAAAACTTTTAGCAATTATATATGTGCGTTATGGTCTCCTATAGTGAAAATATTTAGGCACATAAATGTGAGCAGTTTAGGGAAGGACAGTTTTTAACTATTGGTATCGCAAGCACATCGAATAAGTCGCTGACAAGACCTACGAGACGCACGTGCCTCAGAGCCGCTACTACGTGTCGGGGGTCGACACGTGCTACAAATGTCCTCCGAAGGAAGATGCTGGCACGAGGGTGTGAGAAACACAGCGAGGTGCGGTCTGCCCCTGAGATGGCCTGCAACCCGCGCAGACGGCGTGTTTGTTGGCCTGCCCACCCCGCCAGGAATGCCGGTCACGTTTTAAAACGGACAGGGGTTGATGGCGGCAGGGGTAAGGAAGGGAAAGGGAAGGGGTGTCCCTCAAGGGTCGGTGTGAGTCACTGCGGGCAGGACGACTCGCTTCCTTGAGATCACGCCGGTCCTGATACGCAGCCAATCCTGCCACATGAATCACCGATATTATCTGCACTGCTTGTTTTCTCCCGAAGTTATAAGAACATTTAAATGGATCAGATTACTGTTAAAACCCATGAACTCTTAGTTTTAAAAAAATATTTTAGGTTTATTACAATTTTTTAAAGATCTGCCGTCTAATAAAATATGGAACTAAATTGTAAAGTTGTTTTGAACATCTTTTTACTTTAATTATGGTAAACTTGATAGAAACATTTGCTTCATATTACATTTGGCTTTCATCGTGTTTGTAGAGTATTTTGTAATTTTCACAAATGTCATTTAGACACAATACGTCAAACTTACGTCTAAGGTAATTCATTATTGAAAGATGAAAAATAATATATCCGTTTGTTGGAGCACGAAAAGAACCTCTCTGTGGATTACGAGCGGCGTCTTCTTCCTATGGAGATAAGATATTTTTAAAGCAACTACTAAAAATGTTCGCCATGCTCTGTCTGTAAACGAAAGAAGGACATAATTTAATTGTCGAAACGATAAGCGAGGTATATTTTCCCCATTCGTTTGTTTCAGACTCAAGAGTGCAACTTTGAAAGGAGAAGTAAAATATTTATTACCCGTACAAAACATTAAATCTACTTAATTTGATTTAGTATGAGTTCAATTTTTTTCTTCACCCTCTACAAAATTTTAGGATCATCAATAATTATATTGCTTCCTGGGAAGTCCTTAACTTAAATACGGATTAATATAAAACCATAAGCATACTATGTGGTGGTGGTCGGTGGGTCGTTACCATGTAGTTCTAGTTACTGAGATAAACAGAGGCTTGTGTGCTATATTTGATCCTTCAACCACTGACTTGCTGGCCTATGAGTGGAGGTTCTTTGTGAGTACTCACAACAGTTTCAACAGCAAGTAGATCTTTCATGTCATCGGTCCACAGCGCGTGCATCAAGTGTTATAATCTGCAGTCCTCCCTCGCAACAACCCACCACTGTCGGTGGCTGGGAGTTCCAGCTAACATAGCACATATTTGCGAGGGTCTTCGACCATTTTTGAGTTTGAAGTTCGTCCTTAGTCCGTTAATTGGAGGATAAAGAAAATATTAAATGACTACTAACATTAGAATTTTGCGAGATTTTTGGCATTACTTTGATTTCAGTTACTGGTGAATTGTTGGTGACCGTAACGTACGGGGTTTTTATCCCCCATATCTGGACCATCTTTTGACATGATAACTAAAAGTAAGAAATATGTTAGTGTTTTTCAGACAATGGACCTTCTAAGCTTCCTGTTTCATACTTCATACTCGATAGTTCAACATCGGGAATAACGTTAAATAAAAATGTCTGTGTTAACGTATATTTACTTTTCCCAGAGAATAAATCAGTAGCGAAGTCACCGATATAACCATCTCTGTCTCATAAGCTTCCAGCAAGTTACTCTCAAACTTTATGAATATTTAGTTTGTATTTTTTTCAAACCCCCTCACAGTGAAATGAGAAATATTCTGTACATACTGTATATACGAGAAGGTAACCTATTCTATTTTCTAGTACTAGGGCATATCTGCATTATTTAATTATGTAAGTTATGTGTAAATCTATCTTATCAGTTATTTTATAGTTCATATTTACGATACAAAAGCATTTAATTTTATGACAACTACAAACATGAAGAGAGAAATTTCGGTAGAATAAAAAAATTATGTTTCTAAGGTATGGTACATAATTAAACGATAAAGATATTAAAATATAATTGAAAGTTTTCAGATACCTAAATTGAAAAAGTAATGACAAGCCTTGAAAATTATGAAAGGGAATGTTTAGTACAAATTACTTAGAAATCTAGTGAGCAAAATTTCGATATCAAAATCAAAACAAGTTCGTCTGAAATGACTTATTTTGCAAAGAATACTTTTGCAAATTTAGCAAAAAATCTCCTACCTTACATAGTTGTTTTTTACGTTTTCTGTACTAAATCCCAGAGGTCTTATCGATTTCAATTAACGAGTACATATCTCATTTATGTTTCTAAAATTCGACGAGTTACACGGAATAAACAGTTTTGTAGTTTTACAAAATAATCTTAGGAAAATTGTATCCTAAACATTTTTGTAAGATTACCATTTTATTTATTTGCATAAAATGCTTAGAGGTGACGTTGAAGTGTGAGGGTTTTACGGCCCTTTAACTACGAGGCTTTAAGAGTCGACGAGGGTGAAGTGATGTGAAGGGACAACACAACATCCATGCCGGAGCCAGGATTCAAAACCTGAACTTCTAGCACCGTATACCAGCGCCTAACCGACTACGCTACGCAGACTAGCAGGAAATACTTGCAAATACACAAATTTATCTGCATATGTACAAAAATTGTGTACTTTCAGACAAGTTTTGTATATTTACAAACAATTTCTAGGCCTATACATTTACAACTAATTTGCTGTTCATTTAACAATAACTTTTGAAGTATTATTACAAACACACTTTTTGCAACCAGCGTACAAGAATTTGTTTGTAAAAGTTCAAAATAGTTTGTAAAATGGGACAGGCCGCCGTAGATTAATTTCTTTACATGGAATGCTTTGCTCAATTATGTATTCCATTAATTCGCCTATGTATTTGTTGAATTTGGGCCTCTTTAGTTACGTGCGACATTCTTGTTGTAGGCCATACACAATGTTTTGACATTAGTAAACAATCCTTTCCTAGTAAAAGTAGACATACTTTTCTGTGCATTGAAAAAAATGATAAAAGACACGCTGGCATCTATTACGACGGACCATAGCAAATAATACGATGAGGTAAAGAGCGACGACATAACTATCGTAAAGAACCACAGAGAAGAATCAGGTGAAATGAGGCGCTTAGATGGTTAACAGAGAAGATTCAGATGTGGTAAGTCGAACCGATTTCTGTGCATTACGACGTACCACAGAGAATAATCAGTTGAAGTAAAGTGCACAGACACTACTTCACTAACGAGGTTTTGCTTTAAAAATTGTCAGGGTTTTAAAGGACATGCACCGAGTGAGGCGGCCCAATGGTAACACGTTGGAATCGCATTCGGGAGGACCCGGGTTCGATACCCGGCTCCAGACATCCTGATTTTGGTTTTCAGAGGTTTCCCGAATTCGCTCCTTGCGAATGTTGGGAAGGTTCCTTGACAAAGGTTATGGCTGACTGCTCGCACAGCTGCTGTCATTGCACCAAGTTGTGTATCACTGTCTATGATGACCTCGCTGTCAATGAGACGTAAAGCCCTCTTACCTTACCTTAACATACATGCGGACTTTTTATGTTTTCATTAGAATTTTTACAAATACAAAAGCCACAATCTATTCAAACAATGTTTCCTATTAAATACGTTCATTGTTAATAATTTGCGTATAGATTTTTTTTCCCACTTCCTCATTGCTATGTTTGAATACAAGTCCTTTCTTCGTAACATGTAGCAATATATAAGAGGCTGTACGTTTGCGTAATATTTCATAGCAAAAGGAAATCTGCATAAAAATTATTACCACCACTTCAACACGGCACTAAACTTCCAATCATTCAATATCTCAATTTAAAGTTATTTAATTAATGAGCTATCAAAACTATTTAAGTTTTCGATGCCTATCATTCTATCAGTGTGTGGTATATATGTTCACTTTTTACGCGTCGCTTACAAAAAAAAAATCAAACTTTCTATCAGAAAATCGTTTTCCAATAATAATAGCCTATTTTCTATATTATGTGATGACAAGAATAAACGCAAACGCTTTAAAACGCTTCTCTTCCGCAGTTGCAACGGAACCATTATTGCTGATTGAAATACAAGGTAGCAAATGACACGCCATCGTAACAAACGTTGCTATTACCGCTTATCAGCTTGCACCAACATAACCCGTTCAAATAATCTCCATTAGTACAGAGTTATTACTAATTCCTTGGCCAAATTTTGTCCCGAAAAATGGAGAAAGAACCTACTTTTTTACTTGCACACCTTCGTATCCCGACTACGTTAACACACAGGAAACTTTATGTTTTCGATCAACGCACAAATGGTAACAATAACGAATAGCCCTCGATATCTTAAAACTTGACCACTTATTACTTATTAGCAGTTCAAACTTAACCCGCTTGAAGATGTTTCCTATGGAGGTCATTTTAGAACTACAGGTTCATATGACAGTTATTTAAACAGTGACTAAAATAGCTCAAGTAACTCGCGGCTTATACAGCTACAGTCTGAAACGAAATAAGTGATTGACAGTTACATATCTACTCGGAAGAATTAGTTTGGATTGATTCTTACACCACTCTTCCCGTAAGAGCGCGGCCTGTGCGCGATCGGGCTGTTTAAACTCTTTCATCGTTACTCTCCAAAGGATACAATTTTTTTTTGTCCTATATGTAGCCGTGGGACCCGGGTTGGCACGAAGTGCAGCAGTTGGGCGATTGATAAAATCGATAATAAATATAGAAATTATGACGATGCCATCTTGTCTGTGCAACACAATATATTACACTTGGCAACAAAGGGAAGAATTTTGGCGAAGCAAAAAGTGCTCTCCCAGCGCGATCACAATGACGGAAATCCGGAAAGGGGGAACAGTGTCCCCCCCCCCCCAATCTTTTTTTCTCCACAAACTTTCCACTACCCTTAACAACGGGAGCTTTAACCCGTTTGGAGCAGGTAAAAATTTCAGCAGCGATATTGTGTGATCAGTTTTTGCGTACCTCTCAAACATTTCGAGATCTTCCAGGGGTGCTTAAACATCAACGATTTTTTCCCCACTAATTCATTTCCTATAGTCAAATACTTTTACATTTCCTAACTAACTCGCATTATCGTGTTCAATCGCAATCAACGTACAGAAAAATTAAGTTTATTTTTATAGTTCGTGAGCTGTCCTCTCAAATTGTCATTCCCTTACATGTTTTTGAATTTCTTAGTGATTCACAGTTGTATTTTCATTAGTTTTATATACATTCTTTCAAAATATTAAACAACATTTAGTAAAATTTTATAAAACAAAAATTTTACACTTTTTACAAATAAATGTTGGTTTGAGTCACACACTTGATTTACTGTAATGCTCAGCAAATGCATATCATTTGCAATTTTGAAAATTGCAGCAAAAAATTTTAAACTATGCACTAAAATTAATTACTTAATCTTTTATACAAGTACGAATGAATTTGTATCATACTGTAAATTCTAGTAAGCCATTACTAGCCATATTTAGATAATTTCTGACTCTCGAATTACTTATGTAGGAACGCATATTAAAAAAAATCATAAACGTATGTATGCCAATCTTCGTTACTTGCTTTCATGCCAAGGAAAAACACTATTTACGAGGCGTGAAGCACCTTATTATAGTACCTTTTGTTTATCTTCTTGTTAAGTAAATTACTTTCTTCTCACCTATAACTGGTTTCGTTAGACCAAGTTCTTAATAATGTTATTAAGGTAGGAACACTTTAGAAAGTAAACTTTTAGAATACATTAAGCCACCAAGTTTTAAAGTTTATGCGAGTACTACGGCGGCCATGGTTGACGCAGCGCTTAACATGCACGGGTTTGATTCTGGACGAGGTCGTGCCGGATTTTCGTAAGTGGGAATCGTACTGGGAGAAGCCATTCAGCGGAGGGTATTCTCGGGGATGTCCCGCTTCCTACCTCTTTATACCAGCGGTGCTCCATTCTCTTATCGTGTCACTCCTTAGCAGCGCTGAAAACTTCGCTGTTACTTCACTTGAATGAGAAGTTCTATCAACAATTGTCTCTTTAAGTACAAAATGTACAGTACATGATATCTGAGAAAAACGCAGTGCGTTTGTACAAAAGAAATTATCGTCTCTTTAATATCATACAACGCGATGATGCTACTTATAATATTTACTGGGAGTTAATTATAATAATATCGCAGCCACGTTATCAAAGGTTTAGAAGACACGGCGTAGCTAAGCTGACATAAAATATGCGTCCAGCAATTCGATTTTAAGCCGGAACTTCTCATGATTACAGCATATACGGTAAAAAATGTTTATACTTATTGGATACTATAGTTTCCATAAAAGAAATTGATTGTAATTTAACAAAAATATTGTAAACGTTACTGTAAATGATTGAAAAAAAAATATGTCTGAATATTTAGAAACATTTCTGTACACTTACAAATGACTTTTGTATATTAACAACTAAATTCTTGTACACTTCACAACTGTTTGAAGTGGCACAAAAATATTTTTGGCAGCCAGTTTCCAAGAATTTTTTGTAAAAGTACAAACTATTTTGTGACAAACTGTACTATTGTGGACATACGCCATTGCGAGAAATGTCGTCCCAAAAATCTTAGAATGAGACTAAGTAAAACAAACAACGAAAAATTATAAGATTTCTGGGACGACATAATATCGCACTGGATGTCCACAATAGTTCAGTTTGTCATTCTGTCCCTTTGCAAGAAACATTCAAAGACATTGTTAAACTGTTTTGTAAAACCTGATATGCCCTCGAAGGTTATTTTGTTTCACAAACCTGATATGCCCTCGAAGGAAATTTTGTTTCATAAACCTGATATGCTCTCGAAGGAAATTTTGTTTCACAAACCTGACATACTCTCGAAGGTTATTTTGTTTCACAAACCTGACAGGCCTTCGAAGGTAATTTTGTTTCTCATCGAACACTTTGCCTTCTAGTCCGCTCTGATATTTTCAAAATTTAGACAAATTTAATGTTCTGCGACATATATTTAGTTTCTAGACTGATGAATGTTTTGTCATGAGTATGCATGATTTTTCCCCCTTGTAAATGGAGGATTATTTTCCTGTGTATGAAATCAGATATATAGATTTTATGATACACATTTTACTGTAGTATGTGATGGTACTAAGTTAGTTTATTTTTGGCAATTTTGCTAGAAACAAAACGTGGGCTGTGTGTATTGCGCCATGGCTTTTCCAACCCCTGTGCCTCAGGTCAATATCAAAGGGTTGGGTTGTTTGACTGTCTTCAACAACTTCTGACACCCCTCCGGACCCGGGGCCAGGTAGAAGTGAAATGTGTATCGGAAAGGGTTAGCCCGATGAAAGAGTATAAATTTGTTGTAATAATGGAGGGGAAGGAAGCGGAGAAAGGGGTGAGAGCGTGAAGGGAGGAAGGGGCTCAGTGTGCAAAGGGTTGCATGGCCATATGCCGCGACAGTAGGTTTGTGCCGTTACGACGAGCCAGGTAAGGCCACCGCTGTGAGAACATCCCTCAGGCTGCCTGTCCCCTTTATACGCCGCCGAGCAGCGCCTGTATCTATCTCTCTCTGAGTGAGCGTGTGTGAAACTGCTTGCGCACTAACCATGCGGCCACAGCAATGTCGCGTACCAGATATACAGTCCGAAGGCGGGTGGTTCACAGCCATACTTACAGCCACGGGTTTAAATATATGTCTGTACGCTGGTTTTGTAAAAAAAATCGTTTCTAAAATTCTAACAGATAACAGATGTGAAAAATTGTCACATTTTCAATGCATATATATGTGTGTGTGTGTAGGTGTAGGTGTGTGTGTGTGTGCGATGATAAGCACACACCATACAACACTGAGTTGCCTGTGGAACTATTAGACTAGCATGTGCAGGTACACTTCACAGCCAGTAACGTACAAGAGGGGCAAGGTATGAATTGTCATCACAGACACAACTGCTCAAAGTGTATGGTCGGAGCTAATACCACACGCCTTGGAGCACGACCAAATTACACATACTGCACATACATACATAATTTTTGGATATTTCATCGACATTGAGCGGGTACCTTTAAGTCAATAGCTATCACTGTATGTATATATGTATTTTGCATTGAAAAAAATTAGGTTATACAGCAAAGAAAAATTATCCAAAAAAATCAGTACTAAAGCTTTACGATACCTTTACATTTTTGGAACTAAAAAAAAATTAAAAAAAACAGTAAAATATTAACTTTGCACCTTTAACGTACGCACACGGCCGTACACATGCTAGTAATTTTTTAATTTGTTTAATAATAGCATGTAGTCTATACTATTCGTATAAGCTACTTTTGCTAGAACAAAATATCGGCGCTAGATTAGATTTAGGTGCCTCAGTAGTTTTGGCACGAAAGAAATAATATTTTACGACAGAAAGAGACAGTATTTTTAAAAAATATTGTATATTACTTGCGTTCTTACAACTACTTATTGTTGGATTCGCAACCTCAAATTAGCGTATGTACTGTACGTAAGCAGTATATAGTGGACCAACTCAGTTACGTACGTACGCACGCTACGTGATCTCAACTTGTGCACTTACAGTAGCAATTGCGAGCTTGGTATGTGGTTCAACACATGAATGAGTTCAGTGAATATATTTCATAAACAGTTAGGAGGCCTCAGTACCGGTTTTTAACTTCCGTAATTAAGGGCGCGGTCTACCGCAATTTTCATCACCATTATTTTATTTTTCATTTACACCAGCCATTTTTTTCTTATTTTAGACATAAAATGCGATTAAATTTGGCTCTTATGAAATTTTTTTATCTGTCATAGTTTTCGCGTAATGGCTTGTTAAAGTCATATTTTGCATGTTTCCGTTTTAACGACCACGCTAAAATCAACTGATATACCGAACTAAAAAAAATCAAAGTGGATGAAGACATTGCAGGCTACAATGACATGCCGATAAAAATAAATAGTAAAAATTATTTGAATTTAAAAAAAATGCTGAAACTCAAAATTATAATTTAAAAAATTCAATATATTTTTTAATATAAATAATTTTTTTCCTTTAATTTTATGATCATGTCATTGTAGCCTGCAATGTCTTTATCCATTGTGATTTTTTTTTTTTTAGTTTGGTGTATCAGTTGGTTTTAGTGTAGTCGTTAAAACGGAAACGTGCAAAATATGACTTTAACAAGCAATTACGCGAAAACTATGACAGATAAAAAAAATTTCATAAGAGTCAAATTTAGTCACATTTTGTGTCTAAAATAAAAAAAAAATGTCTGGTGCAAATAAAAAATAAAATAATGGTGATGAAAATTGCGGTAGACCGCGTCCTTAACGCGCGGGAACAGCGGGGCGTTAAGGGCCAGAGTAGCACGCTGGACGAGAAGAGTATCGTCTCAATTCACAGCACGCTAAACTAGCGTACAGTGTTTTTATATTACTCTTTGTTCTATGTGACTTTAAAAGGCGAGCCTAAAATTTCAATTGTGGATAATATATTGTATAGCTAACACATGCTTCTACTTTTGCATTTTACGAATTCAGGTGGAATTTACAGGGTGATGAATTTCAAAAAAGACTGTTTATAGTTATATTGAGCGGCCCTCAAACCTTGATTCTAACAAGCATGCTGCATTTTAAAATGTTAGAAGCATGGTCTGAAGCGTGTGATCTTTTCGTAAATAAACGAAAAAGTAATAAGTGAAACGATTCCGCGTGGAAAGGAATAGGCATGACACAATCTGCCTATGCACCAAGAGTATACAGACCACTTATGGGCATAGGGTATCAAAAAGCCATGCTGGAATTACTGATTTTTTTTGTGTATTTGGTTGTCATAAACACCTATTTGAAATATTTACCAACGGCTCTCTGAAACACATTACCTTGCGACAGACACTTTACCAATAGTTATGACGCAATTAGCCAACTGTTATTTATAAAACCTAAAGGGATTCTAGTTTTTTTAGAGTCATCGTTATAGCTTAACGTGCGTACAGCTGAACAGTAAGTTAGAAGACATAAATAAGCCCTATATAAAGAAATATTTAGGAATTTTAAAGAAAATTATGTTATGATTTGTAAAGGCAAAACTGACCACAGGGGTAAGAGCTCATCTGCAAGGAGTTGTCTACCTGTGATCACTGCTGAGGGCAAGAGTTTAAGGCGATGATAATTCACTTATTTCAATCAATAGTAAATATCTCAAATATTTTTTAACGAAATGCTTTGAAAATTTTGAGACTATGTACAGTCATACGATACACAATTGTGCCAGAGCGTTTTTTAAAAATAATGCACCGTTTGCTAGCAAAAAATTATTTTGATTCATGTTGGCTTATTTTCACAACGAAATATGTGATAATGTCTTTGAATGTTTCATGCAATGGGACGGAATGACAAACTGTATTATTTTGGAGTTTGAAATATGTGCTATTTAAGGAACATAAATAAAATATCCGTTAGGTGTATTGCAACAGAAAAATTCAGATACAAACAATGACATATTAGTGTTAAAACTATACGTATTAGTTTGCGTTAAAAAATATTATCGAAACCACTGCACCGCAAAACTAAAGAGCGAGGCCTTAAGTTTTACTTCTTAAATTGTATTAGGTGAGCCTCATGGACCTTGCAAGATATCGACATCGGACGAAAACCATTATCTGCAATGAAAATAGGAATATGTTGTAACAAGAATTAACATGTAGGGGGGGGGAGGGATATTACTAGGTGTTTTCGGGTGTTTTCAAACATTAAAATCATAATTTTTTCGTGGTTTTTAGAATCTTAAAAAAAAATCCTTAAGTATCCTTAAACTACATGGGTCATAACTTAATAAACAAAAAGTCAATGACGGAGTACCCCAACTGTCATATTTTATCTTGTTATTCCTTATCCTTGCTAACGCCAAAGCTCTGGGGTATAGGCGGGTCCCTTAATAAAGGTGTTTAACATTTGTGAGGATTATGTGAGGTGAGTGTGGAGAAGCGGCGGAATGGTGGGCAGAGGAAAACAGAAGTATTCTAAGAAATCCAGCTGGCCAATGGCAATATTTGTCATGTATTCGTAGTGAAATACTGGGAACTGGACTTGGACCACCGCGTTGGTAGGAGAATTATCTGGCAGTTACACCAATGTAACTTTCTAAACAATCAAATGAGCTGGGAATGGAAATTTTATTTTGAGTTTTTTAAGTTCATGTAATTGTTGGTTAGATCACATATTCCTCTATTTGCTGACGCAGATTTAATTTCCCTTCTTTGCGTTGATAACTTTTTCGTACTTGTGATATTGCCGTTGACTAGTAGCATCTTAAACCATTTACGATAACCTGTGATCCAAAAACAAAAATCATGCGATGTTGTTAGTGTTTAACCCACACTGATCGCATGACATTCGCAATAGCATAGTCAATGAACTGTTTGCTAGGACGGAATTGGCTGTTTGTAAGCAAATCGGATAGTGTCCTGGAAATAGACTTTGTGGATGGTCACGTGTGTGTGACTATGAAACCGTAATAGGGAAATTGTAGGATATAGGAGAACTAACGTTCAACGTTAAGAACATTATTTCAAGTTATTTGATTTTAACGTGATCGTGATCGGAATATAAATCTGGATATTTCGTGTAAGTGTCGAACGGAAATATACATATTTTAAAATGAACTAAGCAGTAGTCCACTTTAAATAGAACTTTCAACGTAGTATCTATCATTTCGCGCCGTTGTATCAAGCGTAGTAATGTGCGTACAGAAGTTTGCTGTCGGCATCAGGTTTATGGCTCGTAACCCTAGTGTTGGCTTTCTGTATAGTTAAAAATTTAAGCAAATAAGTTGTCCACCTCAATAGGGTTTCTTACCAATGTACAATACTTTTCTGGAAATATTGGTAAACTAATATGGCGTGTATTGCTTTGCGTGACAGATGGATATTTATGTGAGGTATATGAATTAAAACCTTCATCCCATAGTTAAGGAGCAAAGAGCCTACTAGTGATTTTAGGGCTACTGGCTTAAGAGGAGCCCTCGACTGGCGCACGGACGGCGTTGCAGCGTGTCACGCGCATACATTTTTACACGAAACCGCTTAAGTTATTCATATTATGTTTACCTACGAAAAGAACACACACTTGAAACCATGCTTCTATTTTTTTAAAAATGCAGTACGCTTGTTAGAAACATGATATTCGGGTATCTCAAAATGGCTAATAACGGGTTTTGTAGACTGTTGTAACTCCGAAAATATTACCTGAATTCGTAAAGTGCAAAACGAGAAGCATGCGTTGGTCTTAACTTTATACTATTCAGAAATAAAATATTGGGGCCATCGCTTAAAGTCCCATAGTAAAAAGACTACAACGGAAACCTTGCACGCCAATTTGGCGCGCTGCGAATAGAGACGATATGCTTCTCGTCAAGCGTGGGACACTGGCTCTTATCGCTACGCTGTTACCACGCGTCAAAGGTGGAAATTTGACACCGCGAAGGACTCCTCTTAAGGGCTAGTGATTTTAGGTGGTTCAGGATAAAATGAGCTCTTTCGAAACCTTACTTACTTTATTCCTTTAAGATATAAATAATAATGTATTACCCCTTTTTAATACAAACAAAGCAACCTAACTGACAATCAAACTGTATAGATTGTAACGGACTTAAAAGTTAATATATTCTGTCACAGCAAATAATATTTTTAAATTAATATTCTAGACACAAAGGTCTGCAAAATTGCTCACTTTATCGCGAACCACCTATAGATACCTGTATTTACAGGCTCGAAGCGAGATGGGCCCTTGTTGCGTGGAGACGGTCTCCCTGGAGACGGTCGGGATGACCCGCGAAGCGAGCGAGAAGACTGCCAGCATCCCACAGGACTCGTCCCGCACCTCTGTACCGGTTGGATATTTACGGTCCTTCCTGCCGCGACTGGACCCTAGCACCCGGTATCGACACGTAGTACTTCTCCCCTCACTCCCCCGCTGTTCTTAACCCTGCTGTTTTATACGCTCGCTCGGACCTTCAGATTTATAGCACTGTTCGCCCGTGTTCATTGCAGGACTGCCTCTTTGGTCATAGCCCACCAACGCAACGACTGTACATTGGTTCCAACTAATAGCGTGCTTGCATGATGCCGTACGCTAATATGTCGCACAGTTGTACAACTATAAATATTTATGTAAGCTGGGCGCGTTATGACATCATGCTGATGACCAAGCGGATGAGCGATTATAGCAGAGTAAGTAACATAACCTAATGTGCTAGCAAAATTAGACTGTGAGCATGTTGACTACAACAACGTCTTATATGAGAGTAATTTGTAGTACTTCTGGTTGTAATTGTGAATACCTTTCAAAAGAACGATTTTTCAAAATTCAGTCATGTAAATTATTTTGTAATAAACGCACATTATTTTGTAGTGACCAAAATAGCGTTTGCTATTGTTTAATATGTTTTGCGTATACCACAAAATAATTGTTAGAGTAAATAAAAAATAACATTTTTAACTGCCGCGACTTTTTTTTTGTGTAGAATATCGCAAATTGTCTTAAGTAAAAAACAGGGTTCTGTTTTGAAGTATTGGCTCATGTTTGTAATGTCATAAAGTATACCCGCTTTTGGTATTTATACAGGACGTTCTAAAAATCATGCGATATACATCGGAATATGATTCCTTTTATAAAATGATGACAAATTTGTATTACAATTTATAACCTAGTTGAACTCGCAAGGGAATTATTGACCTTCTAAATTCAGGTTTCAAATCCGTATTTTCACAAGATATAAGAAAGCGTTGGATTAAACCACGTTTTTTTTAAACGTTGTTTACAGATATGTAAACCATAAGAGATAACCCGTAGTAAAACCGTCCGTCAACATAACGATAGCTATATAGAGTACCGTTAAATTGCTTACAACTATTTCGCCATCATGGGATGCGGCTATTGTTGTATTGAGCAAAACAAAGGTATTCTTGGTGCAAGGGGTCAGCGCCAAAGGATTCCTTTTAAAATACAAACAAAGATGCCAGCGGAGACTTGACATTGACCGGAGAGTAAGCAATACCAGCCACATACTCCTCGTTGCACTGCAGTTTTACACGATATGTTTACCACACGTGTATAAAGTATTGCATACAACATTACCTAGTATGTAGGAACAGAACACGTAAGTCCAGGTGCCTCAAGCTAATTTTAAGTTAAACCTTTTATAAATGAGTCGTATAGTTCCAAAACATGCCTTCTCCACTTTTTCAGCTATTTCATGTTGTTTACAATACATTTTTATTGGTTTATAACTTTGTACATCAGCAAGAATATGAATCAAAGAAAAGTTATCCAAAGTTATACAGTAGAAAGTTATATATTGGGAGCAGTATAATGAATATAAAAATGAAGAAGGCATGTTTTGGAACTTACAATGGCGTTTGGCAGGTTTTGGAATGAGCATATGTGGGTATGGCAGGTTTCGGAAATACTATCCAGAAATATTTAACATTCACAATACTACAGTCACTTTTAATTCACATTTTTTTAAAATTTGAATCAAGAAACCTATACTAAAAAAATTTACAAACATTAAAATAATATAGTAGAAATATTACTGCAGTTACAACAAACTGTATTGTTTAAAATATTTTGCATCCTGAAACAATACAGTATTATTAGCCTTACACAGTAAAGCATTATTACACTGATCAATGCGATGAAAACAATTTCATTACGTTATCTTCGCATAATGTTTTCTTCATGACAACCAGTTTCACAAAGCTCATGTTTATCGTACGTATGTGCAATCATCTATGTTATTATTACTGCAGTTACAAGAACCTGCATTATTAAAAATAATTTGCCTAACACAATACAGTACTGTTACACAGTTTAATGTGACGTAAACAGTTATTTATGCTATATTCTCAAATTGTTTTCTTCATGACAGCCGGGTTCACAACAATCTTGCTCATGATATGCGTCATATTCAATGTCATTATTCATATTGTTGTAATATGAAAGCGCTGGTATGTTCTGCCAAGCTTCTCCAAAATGTTTTTACAGCAATTTGCAAACATCTTTTATCTTTTCTTTTGTTAGTTTGTTTTTGCAAAGATGCGTCACTGTGGGGCTAATTGCTTGCACTGATGCATGTTTCTTAACAATGGATCTGTTAATACATAAAATGTAACTTCTGTATGTCTCTTCCCCCAGACGAATACTGCAGAACGTTTCTTAGACGTGTGGAGAGAAATTAGTTTACTAGGTTGTAATCTGAAGTGCCATTTCCCAGGTGGTAGTTGGACATCACTCACAGCTTTTTTCCAATCATAGACTAGACATTCTGCAGAACCTAAACAATGTACAGTTCCATGATCAGAATAGATCTGCTTGTATTCATCTGGTTCAACTATAGTATCCTTCCGTTTGATCACTTTCTCAATGCGAGCGAAAACCCTATATGCAGGGATGAAAGCATGGCCTGTTACTAGAAATATAAGTTCAATGGTACATGTTGTGGTGCCTTTGAAGGAAACCACTTTGAAAGCATTCCGATCATAATGCCATTCTTATTTTCCCCGCCGCATCCATCTGCGAATAATCTCACCTTTTCTACAGAAGGATTCATAGGACATGCACTCAAATTATGATAAACCGCACTGGCAATTTCATTTGCATATTTGGGAAAATCTTTTTCAGGCCAACAATAAACAAATACATTGCTTAATCCAGTGGGGCTTGAGTTGACCCTCTGCATACAGTAAAATTATATATATATATATATATATATATATATATATATATATATATATATATATATATATATATATATATATATATATACACACACACACACATATATATATATATATATATGTGTGTGTGTGTGTGTGTGTGTGTGTGTGTGTGTGTGTGTCGGCTATAGTATGCAGACTGGTCTGGTACCTTGGGCAACATGTTTTTGGCAAACGTATGACAGAACAAGTGTTTCCTCATTATTATATTTTAAAAGTTGAAAAATGCTTTAGCTCGCATTGAATGTACCCGTTTTGCAACAATGAGCTCAGCCTTTTTTTCATTATTGTGGCAACGTTTAATCTGCTCCATTAATTGAAGACACTGAGAGTAGACATCTATGGCTGGTTGGCCAAAGCCAATATTGAAGTTTGCAATAACATAACTTCTAAAGAAAGTTTTTTTTTTACTCTCAAACTTACATCAGTGCACTGGTTATTATACATTCTCCAGAGTTTATTTATCGACAACTCACATGATAGGTACTGACTTTTACTTTTACCTCTGCAATAGTGTGTTTCAAGGAGTTGTAATTGCTCAATATATTGTGAAATAGATTTGCGCTTCGGTTCAAAGGCTTTTGACCGAGTGTCCCCGCCTTTACGTTCAGTCAACTCCTCGTGTTTTATGAAATGCTTCTTACAAATGTTCTGCACTCTCGTCTTTTATACACCCAAAATCCCTAAAAATGTCTTCTGACACGCGAATTTTACCAGGTTCTCATGGTCTCATTGCTGCCTTCTTAACATAAAATGTTATTGACACAACTTTACGTGAACTACCCTCTTTCACTGCCATTCTTCTTTTTGGTAATGATGCACTGCAGTACTTGAGAATAATTTGATCCTGGATGACTTTATTCGATGTCTTGTAGAAGAGAGCACTGATCTGGTGTACATCCCTTGTTGTCAACATACAGCACTTGTATGCATGCGAATTGTGACCGCATTCTGGCAGCTTCGGTGGACACTTGATGAGTATCTGAAAATACAAGAAATGTTTCTTTTACAATTACATGATAAAGTAGAGTCTTGTTTTGTACAATATTACTATTTTTAAAACTTCGTTATTAGTACCAAATTAGAATATTTTACTCACAAGTTTCTTTTAAGCTCACGTGAGATTTAAAAAACGTACCTTTCCACCTTTTTCTTGTATTTTGCCCAACTGGCAGGATCTCTTGTTCTTTTTCTTCCCCTTTCAGGTGTTTGGACAAGAGAAACACTTTCTATTTCAGTAGGTTTATCCATTATGTAAGATTAATAACTAAAAATTACATAAATTGCACACCAGGTCATGTCTACACGCAGTGAAAGCACAACAACAAGTGAAAAAAAAACATGTTAACTAATAGAGCCAGTTTATGGAGCCTCAGAAATAAAAATTCCCTCCTGTTAAAAAAGAACATTGTATTATAACTCATTACAACGTTTAAAATGAAAACAAAATAAAAATGTTGCTTCTCTTAGAATAAGGCATGTTTTGGAACCAACGTTAAAATGGCCGACATATTGTGTGAAGGATAAGGCAACTTTAGGAATAACTTGGAGAAGGCATGTTTTGGAACTAATTTTTATGGGAGAAGGCTGGTTTTGGAAACAAACTCGGTTTCCTTATAGCCTTACAAATGGTAGTAGATTTTTTTTGGAACAACCTGACGATTTCAGTAGATGCAGAGTTAGATACAGAATGTGCCTGTATCGATAACTCATTTTCTGATTTTTGTGGAGAAGGCAGGTTTTGGAACTATACGACTCAAATACACATTTTGACAAAGGGCCCAAAAATTTTACCTTTAGTGCTTTGTAAATATCTAAAAAAAATAAAAATATATAAATTACCTTATGTTGTTTCACTTTTAACACTTTACAAAATGTAATGTTTGCTTTGCCATTTTGCAGCAATTGCATTTTCTGAAAGGTTGAACTTACCGCGCGACATTTACAGTAACGGAAGTGACAAGACGTGGTTTATATAATACTCGTTTTATTTGTCGACTGTAATAGTGTCGGAGTCCATGGATGTTTGGCTACACTAAGTTTAGTTAGTGTTATAATCTGCGAGCAAATTGATAAGTAAGCAGCGTCACATTTACCATTTATAAATGTATATACTTGAGATACAAACAAATTACAGTTTGTAATGAAAAACAAGTGGATGTTAAACCAATGTCCTAAATTCCACATAGATTTGTTTACATGCCAGAACTTCCACGAGAGCTAGTTCAATAACAATGATTAAAAGTTCTCCTATGTCGTTTCTTACAGCCGTTACTAAAGGTAGTTGAATCTCGAATAGGCAAGTTAAGCATTGCTAAGTATTCAATTAAGGTTAATATACAAACTATCACAGTGTCTCGAGCACGACAGGTGGTTGTATAAACAAGTGACTCGAATCTAAGTGGCGTTGTTTATACTACACTTGCATCAAGATAACTTTTTTTTATCGACCGCTTCAAACTGCCGTATCACGTAACGACGAAGCAGTTGTATACAATTAGAGGATGATCATCGGTCATTCTTGTACATTGGCGGACGGTTCTGACACGTTTTTTTAGAATGGTGGAGATCTCTAAAAACACAAACAATGTTTTAAGTATCATGGATTATTTCCTAGCGTCGTTTTCGCTATTTTAAGAAGAATAGTTCTTAACTCTGTTCTAAAGAGTAGATATCTACACCTTTACAAGCTGAACCAAGCTATAAGTTGAAATATATAACTGTTACAGTCACGCCTCCTTCCCTTTTCGATATACAGTATGTTCGGAGATTCATATTATAAACTTCTAGGGCTAGTAGAAGGGACTTAGTAGACAATATTTTTAGTAGGAAATCATGTCCGGAAACGTACCGTTTCCGTGCTATAGCCATTACAAAGTACTGATGTTGTTTTGCAACTGGATAGGCAGAATGACGTCAGAAGAACACAATGTCAAATGAGGTGTGACATAAGGTACATAAT
This sequence comes from Medauroidea extradentata, assembly GCA_003012365.1. NCBI lineage: Eukaryota > Metazoa > Arthropoda > Insecta > Phasmatodea > Phasmatidae > Medauroidea > Medauroidea extradentata. The sequence goes on from PNEQ01070321.1 coordinate 69,856, forward strand.
TAAGTTTGACTCATTACAGATGAAAGTCTAATTTATTTAGTAACAATACCAAAATAACAAAGAAAGTTCATTTATCACACTAAAACTTGTGTTAACAGTTGGAAAACACATTTCTATCTGTCAGGGTAAACGTAAAATGCCATCAGGTGATCCTCTACCGTCTTATCCGGTTGCAAAACAACACCGACACATCTGACACATTATAATGTCTGTAGCACGGAAACAGTACGTTTCCGGACATGGCTTCGTATTCAGAATATTGTTTACTCAATCCCCTCTACTAGCCTTAGAAATTTGTAATCTAAATTTCAGAACATTTAGTATTTCGCTGAATTTCTTAACACTCTGTATATGCACTCGTCGTAATAAATAGGGGATCGGTCAAAACTAACGAAGGGATCATATGCGATGTGTTGTCTGGCAGTACCAGCAAGGCGCTGGCTTATGCCCCGAGACTTGATGGTTTGACTCACCTGCAATATACTCAGAGAACAAAGTCTTAAAAATAGTTAATTTTCTCTAGAGGACCACGCACGTCAGTGCGATGACATAAGTCCATCTGAATATGCCAGTCTCTCCCTGGGATATTCTTGTCACATAATATCCATCGCAGTCAGCATGCACGGCACGTCTACACGTAGTAACCTTCGAAAACGGACAACCACTTTGTCTGACAATTGTTTCAGTAACCACGAAAAAACGGTAAGTGAAAAAACAACATGGCCGCTCAGCGAACCCACAGGATTAAAACCCGTTGTACAAAATAACCGTAAACACAACCTTACCCATTGCCATTGCCACCGTCATTAAAAATACGTCTTGTTACAACTGATGTAAATATTCGTATGTTTACACTTCTTGTCAAACCAGGTTTCACTGTCCAAAGAATTTTTTTTAAAAATATTTACTTCGTTAACTGCTTCTATTTTTGTATTACGTAAATGAATTTCCATTGTATTTTTATTTTCTTTAACATTTTGCTCTAAATCCCTTACTTTTGCTTATTTTCTCGTAATACACGGGTCAACGGACGAAAATAACACGTGAAATCTAATGAAAGATATTAGTGATTGGCTGTGCATAGATTCTCGCATAAGAAAGTTGGAAGTTCACCAACTTACCACGCGAATTAGCAATGGTTATTGTGATGGCTTTGGTTATGCACGACTTTAAAACGTACCATAACGATGAATGATCTCGACTCTTACTGGTATGGTTATAGTTATTTCGATTGTAGCAAGGCCTTCAGTCTACCAACTGGACAGAAAATCACCAACACATAACTTAAAATAAATCTTAAAGCCGCCAATTCGCACCTCGAAAATTGTACCAAACAGTTGTATTGCTGTACAAAAGACAACATTTATTTACGATGCCACAGTTTAGGGGGAAGGGAGTGTGACATGTTTGTATTCCAATCGTCTATGTTTAGCGATATCCTTCAGTTGGGGAAGTATATCCCGCAGCGTGATTTACTGGTATATGAATTGGATAGTCATTGGAGTATCGAAAAGTATTGTTTACAGACTATGAACCCGTTCACAAACAGCAGGAGGTGTCCGCAGAAGGGAGGGTTAAGGTCGCCCATGAGCAACGACAGTAATAAGGGATCGCTATCTTTTATAGCATAACTAGCCGTCCCGTTGCGGCTTCGCCCGCGTGTACTATAGAAAAGAGTAACTAACATTTCATTACGTATTAATTGATGGTGTTACTATATTATCTGTATATCTTTATCAATTAAGAAATTATATCTATGCTGAGTAATTCTCTAATCTTCTACTCAGAATTGGCGATGGGTGATATCCTGAATCTGATGGACAGATTAGCACACCTGCAACCTAGGAAGAGTAGTAATGAAAATTGTTGATCTCTTAAAAAATGTCCTGACATATTCTACATTAATAAGAAGCCCATTGACTGGTTGTGCGAACGTGCAATTCTGACACCAAAGAACAACACGGTCGGTGAAATTAATGACATATTGCTAAAAAAAATCGGTAAGCACACCAAGCTAGAAGTACGTAATGAAACAGAAAACATCCTCAAATGATGTTCGAAAGCAAAGAAATATGAAGCTGGCTGTTAAATAATACAACAAATACAAACAGCTGGGTGTACTTTAATTACAGAACCTCTTCGTTTTCAATTCAAATTTATTTCCCTATGATAATCGATAGCTGTCTCTTATAGAAGCAAAAAAAAAAAAAATCGATTGCAACTTTTGAGTTATTTCTCCGTGGTCAATATTAACATTTCGGGAGTTCTGTAACATTTTACTATTTTTCACACCCGTAACTGTCGAACTTCGAAAAATTTATAGTTTTGTTTTTAGATATTTACGTAAAAGCAAAAACCACCTCGATATCTCAAATGGTTCAGGAGATACGGATGAGTAATTTAAAACACGTTTCAATTTTTTTCACTGGCTTTCAAGGACTAATTTTGAAAAATCCTAAAACTCCTTTTTGAACATTTACATGAGCACAATTCTGATGCAAAGATCACCTCGATATCTTAAGTGGTTTAAGAGAAATAGAGGATTTATTGAAAACACATTTAATGGCTTTTCATCCCCTTAATTTCCGAATTTCGAAAAATCGAAAAATTATGTAATGTATATTTCCTTAGACAATTTATCGAAGTAAAAATATTTATAATATGTCAAAAGGTTAGAGAATTATCGAGAATTTCGCGAAAACATGTTTTGCCCCTTTTCACCACTTTAATTATTGATTTTCGATAAATTCTTCCTTAGTGGGTGCCTACGCCGTTAGAGGAAGCTCTGAAAATTTCACTTTTATAGGTCCAGCGGTTTAGGCTGTGCGTTGATGAGTAAATGAATGAGTGAGTGGGGCACTTCATTTTATGTATGGAGATAATTTATGTTAGGTCCTCTAAATCATTTTGATCACTTTCCTATTAATGTTCTCCCTGCGAGAAAAATTTACGTTTTGTGGAAGGATATCAATACGCGAATTTTTGTTTTGAAATACTCTGTGATAGATGAGCAGATCATATATCAAAACCTCTTTCTTACAGGTTTACGGAAACGTAATGGTCAGACCGCTAGCCTCCTCTAAACGCTGATCCTGGATAAATTATCTGTGAAGTTGCTCCCGATATTCGCGTACGGGAATGGTAGCAGACATTTCTGTTGACAGGCAGGGTTACTTGAGGCTTTCCCCCTCCCACCAACATGTGGTTGTACTCCGTCGCTTTGTCATACTCACCTTAAATCGTTCTCATACACGCTACTTAACAATTACCGAATATGTTCATTCATTTAGCCTTTCCGCCCCTCCCCTCATCTTTAATATTCTTGCCGCTAGAGATGACGCGTGGATAAAACACTAGACCCGACTCAGTTTTTAAGCAATTACCAAAATCTCTTCACTAGAAATTTTACTCTACTCGGGCTAACCGAAGGCGTTTTCGTAAACTCCTATTGCGTGCTTCCTCAAGCACTTCTTGTCTGGTCAGGACCGCGGTTGGCATAGTAGGCAGAGCACTAGTTCGCCTACCACCAAGGCGATCAGGGTTAAATTACCGGCGGGGTCGGCCCCCGGATTTTCTCATGTGGGAATCGTGCCGGATAAAGCCACTGGTCGGAGGGCTTTCTCGGGATATCCCGTTTCTATCGCCCCTTCATTCCGACGCCTCCCGCTCTATACTCACATTATTGTCATTCCTCATCAGCGTTGAAGACCAACATGTTAAGTGCTGACAAAAATCTAGTCACTTCACTTCTTGTCCACTCAGTCAAACTAAGCCGGGTCTCTCAGACAGAGGACGTCATCAGCCGGTCCCGACCATGTATGCAACCTGCACAGTGGGATATCACACGAGCGTGTCGAGGACAAAGACCTGATCAGATACACCCCTCGCCCAGTCCGACGTCGTCGTCTAGGGGCAGGAAATTACGTCTGTTGCGTCTCCCGGCCGACCAGCTGGAACTGTCTTTTACAATAAACATTGCACTCCTTTCCCTCCCTTACCTCCTGCGCTTGCCATCAACCCTCGTCTTGTATAACTGACGGTTTAATTCGCTTCACGGTTCCCTGGAGCCCCCTGGCATTGCCACCCCCTCAGCCCCTCGAAGACGTCTTGTGGCCCTGGTTTCTTCGAGTCTTTGTTCGTCACTGCTAGATATGCCCCCGGCCTAGCGACGGTACGTAACAAGTCCTATTGTCTTCTCAAAATATACACTCGCTCTGTTCTTTCTCATGTTGTCCCTCTCTTTCTCTGCTTTTCAGACATACACCCGCCACTTGGCTAAGTATATACATTTAATTTTCCGTTTAAAAAAAAGAATACGTACCGTAGCAATTAATTCAAGTTAAGATAAACATTTAGGGACTATGAAATTATGATGAACAAGCTAGTGATGGAATTGTTTGTCTGTTCAGTACAGCATGTAAGTACGTACATGTATTTCTGATGGGTGGTTTAATCCGAAGTCCAGAATCAACTGTATCATCGGCGTACCACACCCTATTTATGAATAAAATACACATTACATACGTGAACAATCTAGAGTAGTTCTTACGTCGTACGACTACGGAAATATTCTGAAGTGACGTTGAGCGTAAACTTCGGCGATTTGAAGCGCTCCATTAAGCGTTGCATCCTTATTGGTTCATGAGCAGGGCAGTTTTATCATAATCACGGCAAAGTTTGTTTTCAAAACGGGCGCGAAAACCATCTCACAAGTCCTGTTTGGTGGCTGACATTGAAAGTTCATTCTACAACAGGTTAGGATTCATTATGTTAAGGACAATTAAGCGTAAGGATGCAGGATCGCATCTGCTGCATTCACAACTTTATTCTCAAAATAATTACAGTTCAAATAAATTGTTTTGCAGTTACTTAGTTAATACGTTGATTTTCATGGTCACAATTACATAAATATGTCAAACGTCATTTTTCCTCGTAACGTACAAATACAAGGCTGTATCAGGATGTTGAGTAATTATATGGTACAAACGAACGGGGTGTGTCGAGGACGACGAAACAAGCGAACAATACTAGTGAACATAGGTACGAAAAACGACGGTTATTTTGGTATTGTTACTAAATAAATTAGACTTTCTTCTGTAATGAGTCAAACGTCACTTAATTATGTACCTTACGTCACGCCTCATTTGACATGGTGCTCTGACGTCATTCTGCCTATCCAGTTGCAAAACAACACCAGCACATTGTAATGGCTGTAGCACGGAAGCGGTACGTTTCCGGACATGGCTTCCTATTCAAAATATTGTCTACTAAGTCCCCTTTACTATCCTTAGAAGTTTATAATATGGCAAAGTTGCAACACTGTTACTTTGTATTTAGTACAATAGCAACCGTTGTAGTTTTACAAGGAATTTCTAAGACAATAGGGCTTATGATGATTTTCCTTGTAAAAGTACGAAACAGTTTTTTTTGTGCAGTACAATTAACCTTAATCTAGCTCAGTAAATAATGCTCCTTGACGAAATATATCTTCTGCCGCTGCTTCTCTCTGCACAGAAATGATTATGCACTGTCAGCTTGTAAATTGAGCAAATGTTCAGCACTGATGGTATACATATCTGGTAACATCTGTAAGCATTTGACTGTTTCCTGAGAACCGTTCATGTATGGAAAACGTTTTAACCCTGACCTGCTTTATTAAAACTTCTAAACCTTGGTGTGGTAAGTTTACAAGTAATATCGTCAGTTTTGGAAGAAGACAAGCATCTACTGATCTTCAGTGAGCTATCAGTGCAACGTATTTCAGTTCCTACATAAGCAAAATACTTAATATAGTAGAAACGTTTTCGTAAGGAAATGGCTATTTATCGTGTCATCGTGCATTTGATTAAATATTTCATTTTCCTCTCCCGGGATACAAAATTGAAGAATATTACTAGTGTCCACAAAACAAAGTATGTTTCTTGCTATCGTGTAGCAAATAAAGTGTTTTATCTACATTATTTAAATTTTGATGAAATCTCAGAAGTAACTGGCACAAGATATGAGAAAATAATTTTTTAACACGAGGAAATTACAGTTTACAATTCAGTTCAAAATATTTCATAATAATTTGTTGCATTGTAAACTTCTTGTAAAATGAAGTTTTTATTAAAAATTGAACTTTTCTAATATGTCACTTTTATTTTTATTTACACTTTTCTTGAAGCGAAAATTTTCTGTAATTTTCTGCGACGATTTAAAAACAGGGCCTTAATATAACATTACACGCAAGTCTAAACATCTATTTTCTTCAGGCTTTGATTTATTAGTCTACAGATACTCGACAGCGGCAAATGAGCTTTAGAAGGTCCTAGAAAATTCTTATAAAGTCAGACTCATTTAACGAACTTGATGCATAGGAAACAAGTGAAGTGTATCCTATCAATAGTTAAGCCTACGGCACACGTCGTGTCTTCAGCAAGCATGCAGTGTCGGCGCGTATTTTCTGGCACATCAGCAACCCTTATCCCAAATATTATGGGTGTTTCAGAGGGTTGCATGCAAGACGTGGAAGGCAAAAGGGGCGGGCATGCAACCCCCTGAGATAAATATACATTTGCGAGTGGCAGTTTTCGCCCTCCTCCCTCCCCTCAAAATGTCCCCAGAGGAACCATTTCTTACTGGCTTTTAAACCTATTTTCCAAATTGAGAGTTTCGATCTTTCGAGGGAGAAAGGCCAAGGAGACGAGGGGTGGAGGTGAAGGATCGTAAAACTAAAAGCATGTCCTTTTCATTCCGGAGACATTGTCTTATCGATTGTTACATATGTCTGGCTGTGCGCGGCTAGTGCAGAGTTGAGTTCCTAGGGAGAAGTGCAGAAGAATGTCAGAGTTTGAACGAAATCATTTTACACGTCTCATTAACTTCAGCTGTGACAAACGTCAACACCGACGGAAGGTGGGAAGTGTGACGAACAGCGAGTTGTATGTGTGGAAGAAATGTTTCACTTTATCGTTCAAATTCATTCATCAATAGGATCCAGAACTGAGGCCTACCAAAACAATATTTGACATACTGGTTGTTGAAAACATATTTATATAATCTTGCTACCTAAAAATCAACCCTACGGGCGTTATCATTAATAAGGTAAATGCGAAACTAGTGACATGTGTAACTGTGTATCTATATATGCACGTACGTGTAGATAGGTTTGTGTGTTAGAGCAAGTGTGTGTAATCACTTTGCAAGTTTTCGTAATAATTTGTGAAATACGCAATGACACCAATCTATTAACCACAAGATATAAATAGTTAACTTAGAGAGAAACCCAGAGTGTGAACTTTAGTAGTATGGTTATGCATGACGTCGCTAGACAATGGGATCTCCTGACGGGCCTATACGTACTGACTTCATATTAAGAAGCATTTTAAAGCAGTCCGACAGCTATGGATTTGCATCGTAAGTTAAAGTCAAAAATCTTATTATCATTATTATTATGTTTATTATTTATATTAATATTGGAACATCCAGTATAAACAAACTTACGTATTCACATTGAATATTGATCTCATTAGTTACTTACGAAAATGATAATTAAAGGTTGTGGAAATGAGTTTGCACTTTAACAACTGAACATAAAATATTGGTAATTTTTAATTTTATGTAATATAAATTATTTTTACCGAAGACATCAGAGTTTCCACATTAACTACATATTTTCAGCTGTGAATTGTCTTATCTCTGATGGTGTATCAAATTCCATTGTAGCTATGTAAAAGAATCAATGACAGTTTGAGTCAGATTTGTCATTATGCCAAACTTTAGGATTAAATAATTTTACATTGGACAAAAATGTTATCAGACGTAATGACTAACAGTTGTACAATATTAGATTGTTTCTATTTACACTGCCCAAACTAGCTCACCACGTAGATATGTGACTAGCCAGTTCAGTTACCCACGAGGAGCACAATTCTAAAGTTAATTTTATGTATGTATTTGTTATTTTTACATGCCCTCGAACAGCATACGGCGTTAGTAGAAGTATATGGTGATGAGAGGGATCCATCCGATAATTCACTTGGATGTATTTAGGGAAATTATTAAAAATCGAAACCAAAATGACCTGGCTCGAGGATCGAACTTTGGTTCTCCCGAATGCGAGGTGAGTGTTTTATCACTGTTACACCACACTTGGTACTGTTCCAGCTTGCTCGGAACTGATCCACCACGCTCGGTACAGCTCCGCCACGTTCGGTACTGCTCTACCGCGCTCGGCACTGCTCAATCATGATCGGTACTGCTCCTGCACACTCGGTACTACTACACAATGCTCGCTACTGCTCCACCACGCTCGGTACTGCTCCACCACGCACGGTACTATTCCAAAATACTCGGTACCACTCCAACATGCTCGGTACTGCTCCAACATGCTCGCTATTGCTCCACCACGCTCGGTACTTCTTAGACATGCTCGGTACTGCTCCGACATGCTCGGTACTGCTCTGACATGCTCGGTACTGCTCCAACAGGCTCGGTAGTGCTCCACCATGCTCGGTACTACAGTACTTCAAAATATTCGGTAGGCATACTGCTCCACCTTGCTCGGTATTGCTCCAACACGCTCGGTACTATTCCAAAATACTCGGTACCACTCCAACATGATCGGTACTGCTCCAACATGCTCACTATTGCTCCACCACGCTCGGTACTTCTCCGACATGCTCGGTACTGCTCCGCCACGTTCGGTACTGCTCTATCGCGCTCGGCACTGCTCAATCATGATCGGTACTACTCCTGCACACTCGGTACTACTACACAATGCTTGGTACTGCTCCAACATGCTCGGTACTGATCCAACATGCTCGCTACTGCTCCACCACGCTCGGTACTATTCCAAAATACTCGGTACCACTCCAACATGCTCGGTACTGCTCCAACATGCTCGCTATTACTCCACCACGCTCGGTACTTCTCCGACACGCTCGATACAGCTCCGCCACGTTCGGTACTGCTCTACCGCGCCAGCACTGCTCAATCATGATCGGTACTGCTCCTGCACATTCGGTACTACTACACAATGCTCAGTACTGCTCCAACATGCTCGCTACTGCTCCACCATGCTCGGTACTGCTCCACCACGCTCGGTACTATTCCAAAATACTCGGTACCCCTCCAACATGCTCGGTACTGCTCCAACATGCTCGCTATTGCTCCACCACGCTCGGTACTTCTTAGACATGCTCGGTACTGCTCCGACATGCTCGGTACTGCTCTGACATGCTCGGTACTGCTCCAACAGGCTCGGTAGTGCTCCAACAGGCTCGGTAGTGCTCCACCATGCTCGGTACTACAGTACTTCAAAATATTCGGTAGGCATACTGCTCCACCTTGCTCGGTATTGCTCCAACACGCTCGGTACTATTCCAAAATACTCGGTACCACACCAACATGATCGGTACTGCTCCAACATGCTCACTATTGCTCCACAACGCTCGGTACTTCTCCGACATGCTCGGTACTGCTCCGCCACGTTCGGTACTGCTCTACCGCGCTCGGCACTGCTCAATCATGATCGGTACTACTCCTGCACACTCGGTACTACTACACAATGCTTGGTACTGCTCCAACATGCTCGGTACTGCTCCAACATGCTCGCTACTGCTCCACCACGCTCGGTACTGCTCCACCACGCTCGGTACTATTCCAAAATACTCGGTACCACTCCAACATGCTCGGTACTGCTCCAACATGCTCGCTACTGCTCCACCACGCTCGGTACTGCTCCA
>PNEQ01070322.1:0-79413 GCA_003012365.1 Medauroidea extradentata
GCTGTTGCATCATTTGGACATTTTTTTAAAAACACTTTTATTCTTTGACTACCGATTTTAAAAGTTTAATGCACAATTGCATGTAAATATGTACTATATCTTGTGACGTTTATTATAGAATTTTTTTTGGAAAAAAAAATTTTTTTTTGTTATATTCGCTTAAAAGTCGCACCCCCAAGTTTTTAATTAAAATTTTTACACAAAATGTGCGACGATTATGCGATAAAACACGGTATATTTAAACATAACCTTGTGTGTATATGGTACTTAAAATTTTAAATTCGACTTATATTTATATTACTTAATCAGTACATATGTAATTGTCAGGTAGTAAAACCAGAATAAGTCATTCAATTTTATTTTATGTTTTACAAAATTTCACACATAATACTTGTATATTTCTATAATTATCATATTTCAATGAAAACACACACATTTATACTGAATTTATGTTAGTACAAAATATTTTTATATTGATTCGCGTAACCATTTTCATTAGCCACGATGCCAATAATTTTGAGGTTATGAACCATAACATTCTCCAAAATATTCACTTTTCGCATTTATATTCTCATTTTACTTTCAACAATAGCGGCTATACATTGAAATGTTTATTTGATATTTTATTTCAACTAATGTTTTCTATAAAAGTTGTTTTTTGTTTGTTTGTACTACTTCATAGTGAAACACAACAGACTGTTTCACAGCATCTTACATGTTCAATTTTATTACAGATAATGTCACAAAGAAACACTTTCCGTCAGATTGAGTCAATGACTCATCATGAATTGCAAGGACTCCTACATTCTGTTTCGGACGACAATGGTGTTGATTCTGAGGTGGGCGGAGACACTGACGCAGACGACGAACTGCCAGTCCGACAGCCAAAGGCAAGCACAAGTGGTGCAACTCCAACACCAGTGGAAGCAGTAGATGTTTGCGACTCAGATTTAGATTCGGATGATTCTGTATGTGACCCTGACTATGTTCCAGAGCCACCATCAAAAAAATGTGACTTGTACTTTCCTCTGAAGAATCCAGCAGTGAGTCGGATGAACCACTTGAAGTTGTTCAGCCTCCATCATATACAGAAAACTTCAACTTTGAAAAAAAAAAAAGCTACTGATTCAGAAGTATTTTCGAAGTTTTCTTTTACACAGCCATTCAGACCGAAATGTGAAGTAAATTTGGAATCATCCTTACAAATACAGTATTTACTCGCATAATGGCCGCACTATTATTTTGAAAGGCCTAGAGCAGTATTTTAAAAACTCCGAATAATGGCCGCACCCCATATTTTTCAACATGGGATACAATACAGTGAAACTCTATTAAGACGTTTACCAAGGGATCAGGTTTTGCTATGAACTTCGGCGAGAAAACATCTTAGCCAGAATGGCAAAAATATGATCTCTAAAACGCGACCGTTGCAAACGTCTGTCGATCGGAAGCGCGGCGTGCCGGCACGTACGACTAGATCCTTCGTTTTTCGTGCCTATAAGACGTGGCGGCAGAACCGAGCATCTAGGTACCAGACACGATGAGTCACGCTCGCTGGTTGATGCGCTGTTGCCACGATGAGTCACGCTCGCTGGTTTACGCGCTGTTGGCACGATGAGTCGCGCTCGCTGGTTGATGATGCTCTGTTGATAAATGTAACGGCATCTAGAGAGTTGTGACATTTTAAGCGTGAATCGGATTTGTTTATAAACTACTTCACGGGAAATAATAGCATACATGTAATGGACCGTAAAATGTAAACGTCTTATGCGGGATAATTTTGAACGACTTTAATTGAGTGACGCACATGAATGGATTAACAAGATTTTATAGTCTCTTAATTTTTCCATGTTTACTGTACTATACACCGACAAAATATTTTTCTTTATTTTTGGAGAAATGGTCACGCTATGGACAAGTAAATATAGAAAAAAAATGTACATTTGTTATATTCTACACCATACAAAATTTCGAAGGTAATTTTTTTGAAAACCCCTCATAATGGCCGCACCCCATTTTTTGGGCCTAAAATTTGGTCAAAAATATGCGGCGATTACGCGAGTAAATACGGTATTTATGACATTTTTTACATATGCATGTTTTGATATGATTGTTTCTCAGTCTAGTCTATATTCAACACAACAAGGTGTAGTTTTGGATTTGACAGTCGGTGAACTAAAATTGTTTATTGGTATTTGATTGTTACGGGTTTTCATTCTCTGCCAACCATGAGACTTTATTGGTCATCCGACCCTAATTTTCATGTAAGTAGGATAGCTAATGTAATGTCACTGAGAAGATTTTTAAAAATTCTTAGGTTTCTGCATCTGAACGATAATAATAAAATGCCAACTAGAGGATCTCCCGATTTTGACAGGTTATACAAGCTAAGACCACTGATAAGTCACATAAACACTGTGTTTTTACATTCTTTCAATCCAAGCAGATTCATAAGTATTGATGAGAGCATGGTTGGTTTCAAGGGACGGTCTTCACTAAAGCAGTATATGCCTTTGAAACCAACAAAGGCGTGGTTTCAAAGTTTGGGTAGCTGCTTGTGCGATAACTGGTTACATGCTAAGTTTTAGCATTTATGAAGGCAAAAGTGTACTGAACTGTGAAGGTTCGTTAGGGGAAAAAGTTGTAATGGCACTCTCTACTCCTTTCCAAATGTTAGGATACGGTTTATTTTTGATCGATTCTTTACTAGTTTCTCATTACTAGCCAAACTGTTGTCAAAAAAACTTTTTGGGTGTGGTACGATAGACCAGAGAGTAGAAAATGTTTTCCTAAACAGCTGTTAGAAAGTGATAAAAAACTAAAAATGGGAGAAAGTGATTTTGCTATGAAAAATGATATTTCTGTAGTCAAATGGAAAGACAGAGGGGCAAAGGCTGTTACTTTAGCCAGTAACATGCATAATACATCATCCATAACTCACATATCAAGGAGAAACAAAAAAGGTGAGAAAGAATCAATTACATGTCCCTAGGTAGTATCTGATTACAATGCATACATGGGAGGTGTGGACAGGTTCGACCAGCTCTTGTCGAGTTATAATATTTCATGGAAAACACGTAGATGGTGGGTCAAGCTGTTTTATTATATTTTGGAATCTGCAATTGTTAATTCATTTATAATTTATTCACAGACTGTGAAACTAGGTAATAATAAAGGATATAAACCTATGTCACATCTTACATTTAGGAATAAGTTGGCAAATGAACTAATTGGAAATTTTTGTTCTAAAAAGTCATAAGGACCTCAGAGTAGCCCTAAAATTATCATTTCAAAATCTAAGTTCTCTAGGAAAGGTACTTCTTCACAGATTGAAAATAAACCTTCGTTTGTTATGCACCTTTTAGATGTGGGATCACACATGCCAGTTGAAAGTACACCAAGAAAGTGTGCACTTTGTAGCACGAAAAATAATCCCAAAAGAAGCAGGGTTATTTGTAATAAATGCAATGTTGCGCTTTGCATAAACTGCTTTGAGTCTTTCCACAAGTCGTAAAATATGCAAGGCACATATTGTTACTATGACAGATCAAACATGTAGGCCTATAGAATAGACAGTTTGTGATGCGAATTATGTAAAGTAACATTTTGTAAAATCGTAATACTGCTATTTCTCAAATATTATCATTTATAAAAACTTATAAGTTATTTTGGTAGGTGGTCGAAATAGTGACCACTATCCACAGCATATGTAACGTGTGTGTAAATGCATGGTGGTTTCATATGTGACCACCTGTTTTAATTATATACTCAATCTGTGAAAATAATATTTGTACTTTGACATTTTTTAAAAGTAATCTAATGTTGGAATGCAGATAATTAATAATTAAAATGTTGAATTGAATGAAAAAATAGTTTTATCCTTTAAAGGGTTAAATAGAATTTCTATTCCTGCTAATTTTAAAAAACATGTCTAGCTGCTATTGCAATAAATTAATTTTAGTACTGTACAACAAAGAACTGTGTTAACATGTACGTATTACTAAAATTGTGACTAATATTTACGTACATACATGCATTAATTAATTTCTTAAGAAAAATATTTTTTTTAACATTAAGAAAATTGAGAAAACAAAAAAAAGTGAAAGTTTTTAAGAAACCCTTAAAACAATAGTGTACTATACATAATCATATACTGTGACTGATTGGTTGATAGCTGTGTAAAAAATAATAGAATGCCTTTAGACAAATAATATCTACCCTTTTATTTATGTAGGAAAAGGACCAAAACTGTAAAAATTAGGTAATGGTTTCTGTGGAGGATGAAAGTGGAGAGAGCTTCTGTAAATGTTGAAATCTTTGACAAAAGTTGAAGTAAAGAAGGAAATACATAACAAATCAGTTATTGTTACACATTATTTGGACAACGAAAGTTGCGTTAAGATAAGACCAGACTTGGAGTGAAGCAAGGAAACGAATCATCATTCCTTCTGATTATAACAAATTTGTAAGTAATAACATATCAGAATGAAGAAAAAAAATTTGAGCCTAAGAAAATTAAAGCGCTGCTGTTCAATAGACGATGCAATGGTCTGAATATAAAAATAAGGTGGTTCAGGTATGACTGGCTAAACAGAGAATGGAAGTAAAGAAGTACTAATGAGTGAGACAATTGTGATAAACAGGAAACCTAATATAATTATAAAAACAATAGTACTAGATGGAGTCCAATGTACAGCTTGGCCGCATTTGCGCACTGAATCATGGGTAGTAACAGCTGATTTTGCACAAACTGCGCCAGAAAACGTATATGATTACATGGTTTGACGAGGTAATATTCATTATAATTAACACTTTTAATACACTCTGAGTCGAAAAATTACCATTTTTAGTATACAGCAACTGCAGACGTATTTAAACTACGACTGTCATGGATCGTATTGAATTATAAACAACGATGAAGCTATAGCGATTGTTATTGTTAACAAGAGACAATAATTTGGCTGCTTATTTCTTATGATAAACAAACACAATTATTATACCAGCCATAAACGCAACAAATCAATAGAAACATTGTCTACAAATGAGTAGGCCTACAATGAATCTTCTCTCGTCAGGCCGTCACAATGTAAGTTTCCGTACAGCGAGAATCTTGCATCACTAATCTACACTTGTAAATTGTTGACATATTAACCACTTCCCTAAAACAAATGTAATATCAACCCGGCAATTAATGTTGGCACGCATAAGCTACAGAAAAACGAAGTAGGCCTATATGTACATGAGAGCATGGTTAACAGTATATCAAACAAACTCCCAACTATATCATTTGATGATTGATATCTTTAGTTTCATTGAACTGTAACACTCCTTAAATTTTCTGGAGAAATTTGCATGGATGTGTGTGTTATTAACACACATTTCCGAGAAATTAACAAAAAGCTTAGGCCTACCTTTATCAAGGAAACCAAATTTTACTTTAGGCTAATAAAAATGTATGTGCCCACACGAACATACAACCAGTACATAAACACTGTAATACCTAGCCAATCAAACGTAATATCAATAAACTACACTAGTTATTTTCATTTTAAAAATTAATTTTCCCCCAATTGTCCTAGGTTAGTTCTGGGTGCTAAAACCTCAAATTCGTCTCACAGTTACCTCAACAAGAAAGGGAAAAAAATTTAAGCACGAAACCACTACAGTGTACAATCAATCAATGTCTCCATTTAAATATGTTCGTGACTTTTGGAATGTTATTTCTTATTTACTCGCCAGAGGTAATTTAAACTACAAGGTAGGCCTACATGCCCATGGACTTGCAGCAATAATCTGGGAGGACAGAAACGTAAAATTGAAAGTGTACATTGACTCCTACAAATATGTGATTCTAACATAATACAACTATTAATTTCATAAACGGGTCTACGGATTCTTTAAAATCCTTGAATATGTTAAAAAATATAAACTTACTTGCAAGCCTATTCCCATGCAAGGCTAAAAGTAGAAGGCCTAGGCCTACAAATTACCTTGTGATAGTAAGTGATTTGCACTATACACTGTTTTAGAAATATAACAAATCACCAACAACTGTGCGAATTTGTTTTAGTTAATAAATACATAATAAAACAGACAGAAATAAAATACAGCAAGCATGAAAGCAAAGTGACGGACTTTCCGAGGCAATTATTTATATTTTAAAATCATTGGACATTATGAAATATTGTACTCTTCAAAGTAGGTACTGTTATTAAGGCCTACTATAACACGTTAAATATAGCAATGCTTTACACGGTTTAGTATAAATAATGTAACAAAAAAGCTAATGCATTGAGCCCTATGGCAAACTAGCAATGGGGACATGCACAATTTTTTTAAAGGTTTTAATTCAATTCCACAGGCATTTTTAAGCAATAATCACAATTTCCTTGTAATTTCTATGCGATGATTCAAGTGTAGCCGGGGAAAAGCGTAACGTAATTTAAAAAGCCCGCCGAAACAGTTGACTTCAGCATGGCGCCCGCTGTGACGTCATCCGGCGAAAATCCAGCACGCTTGCTGCCTACCGCCCATTGCAGTCGTGTGCACATTGCGAGAAGTATGACAGAAACTTAAAGTAATATCGACTTGACGCAAAACGAAAGTTATTCACGTCTTATATAATACATCAGTGTTCTAATACATCCTTAAAAACACTCGGGAAGTGATATGTTCCTGAACGAAAACGTGAAAAAATTCGGATAGCAGTGGATATAAATTATTCGGCGAAACAGCTAAAAATCACTACAATCATTTACGTTTTTGTCTTCAATACTTTTACATAATATTTTGGAGGTAGGCTCTATACATGAAATTTCCATAAACTTTAAATTATTATCGTAAGTTAAATGTAATCCGAATGAACTAAACACACGAGGCATTTACGAGATACAAGTTAAACCAAGTAGAAAAACTTCTACACTTGTCTTTAAGAAAATTTCCTGCATGAAGTTAGTGTGTGTCCAGAAAGTAAACTGAACTAATAGCAAGCGCGAGATTGATTGCAGCCTGACTAACCTCCGTGATCGAGCATTCTTCATGACATGTCATCTAGAATACCTAAACTCAAGCAGGTTACTTTTTAAATGCCTTTAGTAGCTCAGAAGAAAGAACAATATCTAATACACAAATGATAAGTTAAAGGCAATCACTGAAACATTACAGTTAGAGTAAATAACTTGCACACAGCAATTTAGAAAATACATACAAAAATTTTTGCGTCTCATGGTTTCATTCATTATGCGAAGCCTTACATAGTTCGAGGTCCACCGGTAGATAGCAGCAGCATGGAAGAACCCAAGTAGTTCCAGAAGTCACGGTAGGTAGCAGAACACAATAAAATGTATTAATTTTGTATCTAAATATTGGAAAGCGGTACATTCTGGGCCGGATGGAGTAGTTAAGGGTTGTGTCACTTCACTCGCCACAAGGGCCTCTTACTAAACCAGTTACCAAGATTTGCTCATTACCAGCTAAATAGTGTATTTCAGAGAATTTCAGTGATAAGAACGCATTTGTTGTGTGTAAATCTGTACTTTATTTTCCATTTATTTTTTAAATATACAATACTTATTTTCGGTGGGCGGAAGGTTGATGCCCATGAAAACTGTATGTTTTATGTATATGACTTGAGACGTTTTTCCACACTGCGTATGATAGACCTCTAGCGCTGCGGCGAGTGGAAGGGCATGTAAACGTAACGGCAGCGGTTGTAATCAGAATGAAAATTCAGCAGCAACAAGGCGGTTCGTATGTTTTTCCCCATTCTAAGTCATATACTTAAAAAATGTATACAAATAGGAGTTTACCCTTTTCTTTAGAAAGAAGCTATAGTAATTCCCATTCATGAAAAAGGCAATATACACAACACCCAGCATTACAGGCCTAAATCTTTGTTATGCACATTCTCCAAAGTTTTCGAAAACAAATTCTTCATCTACATCTGCTTATCCACATCAAAAACAATTTCTTCCACTTTCAAAATGGATTTTTGCCATAAAAAATTACTGTAACCACAGAGGTGCCAACTACTACGGATTATCCGTAGTTTATACGAATTATGATGGTTTACTACGGAAGTACGGATTCTGTTGATAAACTATGGATTTATTAGCTTCCGCCCGAATGTAAATATACAGGCATGTTCCATTGTGTGTGCGTGTATTTTGATTCGTAGCTGTGTGGATCGTATGACATGCTATTTCCTTTCCCACGCTCCGGCACACAAACATTGTTTTGCTTCTCGCTTTTTTAGTTTGCCAAAACCATATTTTGGTGATGGTAGCGTATTTACAAACTAGTTTGTTTACACTTTGCGCGGCACACGTTGGAAGGTTTTCATTCTCATATGATGTATCTCATATAATCGATTATTCAGTTTGCTTCGGGCGAGACCGCAGACTTCCAACTTATCAATTAGTTGTTGATGTTGACTCATGCAATTGAATTGAGTCGTGCATAGATATTATTGCTTCTTCCACTGATCTGCCATATTGGAAACTTATACGTGTTGTCGTAGTTGTAATGAAAGAATGTTGATGTGAATGTTAAAATTCAAGTATGAGTTTGAAACAGATGATTGTTGAGAAATATCATTCAGAATATTCACAGTTGTGGACACGTTTAATGCTTTTAGTTATCTCAACAACACATGTTTTGTGAATCGTGCAATTGTGACTTCAGTGTAAACACGGTGGCATGGCAAAGATGCCGCAGTCAATACATATTTACGTTAAAAACACGATAAGCATTTTCGAAGTTAGAAATTTTGAGGATAAAGTATATCATAATTAAGTTATGCTGTAGATCCAACAAATGCCGAAGTTACCGACGAACAGGTAATGTGATTGTGTATAGGCCTACACATTTAAAGGCCATGCTAGAATTGCCCTAAGAAATAACTGTAAAAATTGAACACACTTTTGAGTGTCGCATGCTACAACACATTGTACCGCTGCTTAGCCGCCGTAAGAGGGATAGAAACCTGTCAATTTCTTATGGTGCAGTTATGGTTATTTCTATATGGCTACTTTACAGTCAATGTAGCAAGTGGTTAAGATAATACATTCACTACGGAAAACTTATGAAAAATACGGATTTTTTGCAAAATTACTAGTGAAAGCTTTGGTAAATGGTTGGCACCTCTGTAACCACCCTTACTGAATTTCTCTGCCATATTTACAGAGAAGTCAATTACCCAGAACCAAATAGACCCCATATACTTTGATTTGTCAAAAGCATTCAATACCGTTAACCATCAAATTCTGATTAAAAAACAAGCTTTCAGTGTAAACTCAAATTATTACATTAAAATTTTCTCTAGTCACCTATCTAATAGAACATTTTCAGTACAAAGCTCGGATACAGTATATACGTACCCAGGTACCACCCACACCTTTTTTCCAAAAATTAAGGTTGTCAAGGTAGGGTGCGGGTGATGTGTGGGTCTAACTGCATTTAGAATTTTTTTGCATGCTGATGAAAAAGTGCTGCAGCGACGGTATTCTGTAGTAGTACACAAGCTGACAGCCATTCCGTGTTGCAAGGTACTTTTGGGAATAATTGTGCAAGTTAGTATGAAACAACGAGCGTGAAATGGCTTAATAAATTCACATAACTGCTGTGATAACCATGTGGAATGATGACGGAGATGAAGAAGGGACTGGGGGTGTAGCTAAGTGAGTGGAAGGGAGGGGGTGGGTAGCAGAGCCAGCAGTCAAGGTCACATTCCTCATGGCGTTCCCACATTGCAGCTTTGCTGCACACAAATGTTCTGGGCGTGATTTAGCGAAGTGAATACCATAGGTACTGAATACTTAACTTAGCTGCGATTACTATACACTCGACATAAAAAAAAATTATTCACAATAGTTCAATTTTTTATTTTTACATAATGTTGGAACTACAGAGCACATGTAGTGGTCCACCATACATATCTGTAAAAGTTGACTTACCATCCCTAGGACCAACATCTGATGGTATTATTGATGTACTAGGTACTGCGGAAGCAAAATGCCCATCATCTGCATCAGATATGAAGCCAGAGGAAGCAACTAAAATAAAATAAAAAAAAAAACTTGTTTTGGAATGCTAGCAAATGTACAACAACAATATTGTGATTGTAATCAACACAAGCAATACATTTTCATACAGAATACATGGATGTTATTTGAACAAATGGTGATTATGTCATCGTAATATCTGAATGACAAAATGTACATTAGTACACACAAACAAAACTTAAAATACTGTAAGTCACTAATACTCATACAACTACACAAAGAAAACCAAAAAATTTACATTTTCAACTATGTTTATAAATGATTCAATTATGTACTGTACTAAAACATGTAGACAGAGACAAACAAGTACTTACAGAATCGTACTTGTAGGTAGAAGAACATAAAACACATTACATTCGCTGTCCAAGGAAGTTGGCTTGGCCAGCAAAATGTCACGACAGTGCAACCATGCAAAAAATGTTGCCCACCTGTGTTATACATTCTCCTACCTGCAAGTACGATTATGTAAGTACAGTATTTGTGCATCTCTGTCTACATGCTTTAGTAATTAATATCCTAGCAGCTGTTTCCTGCCTTCTGTATCTAAATGATTTAGTTATTGTAACTTTCACTAATTTTGCACTAACATGAACTTAAACTAAAGCTCAATAAGAATTACAAATAAATTTGCAAGATACATGTACAGTTTATGTTCATCCAAATGTCACAAACTGTAAAATTTTATGGATTTTCACTTTTCTGGTGACTAACACTGCTCTTTGATATTCAAGCATGTTACAGTGTGATAAAATACAATCAGAGTTCAAATCCAGTAGTTAATGACTGCTTTATTTACAGCCTAGTTTTTTAAAACCAAATTTTACTACTTTATTGTATAAAAACACTAAATACATTACAAGCTTTGATAGTGACTTTCAGCAGAACATATAGTAGGGAGCTAAGGCGAAGGCAATGCAGAGTGGCAGGGTGGTGGTTGGGACTGCATAGCCCTTCGCTTATCCCCACTCCCAGCCACATTTCTGAGCCTTGCCTTCTCCTCAGCTCCAAAAAGAACATGATTTACATTAATCTGTAAATAAAACAGAAATTATTTAACTACGAAAAATACCAACAATCTGTTTTTTTGAGTGATCATAGATGAGATGACAAATCTAGTACACCACACAGACTTAAATAACTAAACACTGTACGTATTTCTGAAGGAGTGGAAATGAAGAACAATAGCATTTGTTTACAATATTTTTTACATGACAAGATTTCTTACCATTTTATAAACACTGATCAATAAAGCAGGAATCTGTATTTTATCTAGATTTTTACTGACTTACATGTTTAAAAACTTTAAATTATTTTGCACTTTATTACAACATAAAATTCTTGAACTTGAATAATTTCTTTTAATAGATCAGCCTGATGATAAGGCAACAACTTTTACTCTTCTTAGGTGTATTGTTTCGAAAATTCTTCAACATTGGAGAGCTGTGTGTGCTCACAACACCCGCAGTCACTGTTGGCGCTACTATTAACATCCATCTCTTTTATATATGTGATTTAAGACCTTTTTCACTCTGTGTATGATATACTACTAGTAATGCAGTGAATAGAAGAGTAATGACAACATAAACATAACAGCAGATGTATTTGGGATGTAATTTTTTTTTGGCTATATTTTGATCCTACGAAGCTGGATATACGAAAATTGTGATTGTCGCGATGTAAAATGTCACATTATCGCACACTAATGTTACGTGCATAATTTAAGTTATTTATACGAACTGCAGCATGTTATCTTCAGCTTCTTGGTGAGCATAGCAAATGAAGCAAGGCATTGTATGAAGCGTCCAATCAAAATGAAATGAAGATGGAAGACTTCAGAATACCCTTCCACAAAGTAACTGTAAAACAAAACACTTTTTTTTTTTTTTTAATATACTATATGCCTAATCATCAGACGACTCATATGAATGATGTTGAGAAGCAGTTCACTGCATACAAAATCTTGTTTTGCAAGCTTCGTATATCTTATAACAGACAACTAGCACATAACAGTGAGGTTAGGATTTCGTTGACAATGCATGTCACCATGAGGCACAATAAGCTTTTCTACTGCATGTCTGTGTCCCCTGCATGGCTGCTGCCATTTTCAACAGTAAACGTGCTGAATGGAAGGGCTTTATGGAATTACTCAATTACATGATGGGTGTTTTAAATTTGACAAAGGCACATAAAATTCACTCTTTTGAGAATTCTGAGGAGTCAAGTGTGAGCTACAGTCTGCAATGTGCCAGTAACAAGAACTAATTATGACATATATATAGAGTATTTTCGAGAAAAAATTTTTTAAGAACAGTAAACTCCCATTAATCCAAGCACCGATTAACCGGTTTATAGATTATTCGTGCGGTCTTCTGTATGTTGAACACTGTAAAAACCAAAAATTTTTGTAAAGAAACCATTCTGTAACATAAGTGTGTCAACTCCTGCACGCAAGAATGGGTTAACAAAAGGGACTACTGTTTTTCGCGAAAATAATTTCGCCCCAGTTTGTTTCAGTGCCTTGCATGCGCATGTGCAATTTTGCTTCAGGGTTATTGGCAGCTTGTCTTAGTGAAGAGTCATATCTCATTTCACCGAGCCAGTCACAATAACGTTCCTGCAACACCACACGTTTGTGATCTGCCAGTTGAAGAATCTCTAAGCTTGCGAGAGTTAAAATATACAGTCACTGAACATGAAGCAGAACTGCAGACATGCACGTAAGACACTAAAACAAAGGGAGGCTAATATTATTTTCACGAAAAACAGGGGTCCCTAATCAACAGCATTTCAACATCATTTTTCTCGTGTTTACCAAGCATCCCGGACATACTATTATTTATTTTGGTGAAAAGGGTGTGAAATACAGTATTTGTAGGCAAAATCATAAGTTGTTATGGTATTGAGTTAATTATAAATAAATTAAAATTTTTTTATTTTACATTTTTTATACTAACAAATGTGATCAGCTTATCCGTGTCTCCTGCTTATCAGTGTGTTGCGCGGCACCAATTAACACAGATAATGGGGAGTGTACTGTATATGCTTGACCGCAACACTCCATATTCAGAAAATTCTGCATTTTCCCACATTTGACAGTCAGAACGAGAGTGCACTCACTAGATTTATAGCATGCTGCGAAGAAATTTTGAATGTGTTCGAAGGCATTAAAATTTCTGTTTGAAAATTGGGATTTCTTACTTTTGAATACTGTGTTGGAGAAACATGACACACCATTAAAGAACACATTTGAAATGTCCAATGAGGATGAAATTCCATCTTACCAGGAGGGCGAATAAGTAATGCTTTTTTGGATGCAACACAAAATTTACATCTGCATTGCATCTGGTTGCGATGCATTAGAATTAAATATGTACATGCAATACAAGACCCATTTAACTTGCTCTGCACTAGTGTTGCATTGCATCTGTGCAAATAGAAGGTGTTGATATTTAATCAGGGCCTAGAAGATACTAAAGTCCTAGGGCTGGAAGGTAAGAGGAGCAGAAGAAATTCAACTGGCAATGGTGACAAATCCAAATGATAGTTAAGTCCGGAAAACTTGAAGCAGTAAATTGCCTGGTGTGAACAAGTGATGTCCACTGAATTTGGATGGTCACCAAATTACAAAGATAAATCTCAAGTCTATTTATGGAAGAACTGATAAACAAAAGTCACCTGCATGTTATGAATGTCATGCACTGAAAAATGCCAAGTGAAACCTTGATGAATTGATGGACAATAGATGGAATTGTGTGCATGGACAAAGGCTGAGTTTTTAACTACCTCTGATGACAGCTTATTGCTGCACACTGGCAAGTCACTCTGAAACAAGAAACATGGCTGTTGGTATGTTGTGTCAATAGCAGTATGTACTTCCATTTTATGGTGTGAGCTCATGGACTCTTAACCTGGAAGAGATTTCCACCCTGGCTGTAACTGACCCTGGGACTTGGGTTGGCCCTGAACATTTGGGGTGAAGATCATTTGGCTGGATTTCTGGCTGGTAACCTACCGAATTTGCCGGCATATAAGAAGACTATTTTGACATATTTTTGGCCTTCAAAAATTGCTACTCGTTTTATATGAAGGTGCAAAAATTTTTGGTAACCTAAAAATCGTTTGTAAGCTATGGAGTTGTATGATGTTTCAAGGAATTGCGCTTTTCGTCACAAATGAAAATGAGTGCCCCGTTTTTTTAATAAAATTTACAGTACGAAATTTTAATGAGCGTCATTCATAATAAAGGACACTTCCTCGCAGCGAAGCTGCGGTCGATGCAGCTGGAGCGCATGCTGAGATACTTTGTCTCGCCAGACTACAACTCCCGGGCAGAGAAAAAGAGGATCTAGGTCCGCATGCTTACATCCTTTGTCTCGCAAGCGCACAACTCTCGGGCGGAAAAACCAAGGATCTAGGTACCGTACCACACATTCATGTGTCTACCGTCTAGTGCTAGGCTGGCAGACAACAGCGCACAGGAATGCAATGACCTTGCAAGCAGCTGTTGTAGTCCGGCGTTGCCATGTAGCGCGCAGCGTGTCTCAGTCCGGCATTGCCAAGTCGCGCACACCTGCCGGCAACTGATATATCGCCGGCCGCTGCCGTGCATTTCCTTGGCTCTTGGGCGCGCTGAGAGCAGTATCCAATGTTACTCGTTTATGTGTCTACTACGAGGTTTATACAACGGTAATAAATGCATTGCAAATATTTAAACAACATTTTTTATGTTTCTGGCAAAGGAAAAAAATATTTTTCTGTCGGGAATTTCAAAATTAGTAATTTACTTTTTTCAAGATTTTCTACCTTCAAAACCATGACTCGTCTTATATGCGGGGTCGTCCTATATGCCGACAAATACGGTAGTAGGCATACCACTCCAACACCACTACTGGTACCTACACCTGCAGCCAGTCGAGTCTGCCCTTCCAGGATGGCACCCTGTCCCTGGGGACGTTATAAGATGGTGAAGCTGGATTCCTGGCACCACAGAATGATCTTCCTGGTTCTGCCCCGTTTTGTCATCTGGCAGGTCGAGTCCGCTTCCATGGCTTTGTGCACCAAGATTTGTCTTTGGCGAGAGCTACACTGTCTACTCCGATGTGTGTGATGGACTGTGATGCTGAAATGGTGATAGACTGTCGTCAACGAGGTGTAAGACGCCACAAAGTTTCGTGTGAGCAGCGCATCCTTCCCAATCTTATTATCGCATCCTTCCCAATCTTATTATCGTATCCTTAAGTTTGCGCTAGATTTATTCCTTTTGTTCCAAGACTTGAGTTAAAAGCTTTCATGTTGGGTGGATTTAACTTTTTTAGGTTAGAAATTGGATGACTGTGAAAGGGTTGTGTAATAGTTTGGTACAGTGTCTTTTCCATCAACAATCAGCCTAAGATATATTTGAAAAGGAGTTTTGAAGATTGTTTCATGTGTAAAGTTGTTTTATGTGCTATTGATGCCTCTATGTTATACTGTAGGTACTTTGGTGTTCAAAAGTTGGGATCCTGTTGTGACTCGACTACTTGCTGGCTGGTGCGGCGCTGCCTGTTTGGAGGTTCGATGAGGTGCAGTTTGTAAGACATCAATATTCCTGGTATGAATCCTTCCTCCACACTGCAAGGCAAAAGCTTCGAGCCACTTCAGAATCCACAAGATAAGATTGTTCCAGTTATTGTATTTTCCACTTCTTTCGACACAAGCACACATGTAAGAAGATTGAGAAAATGTGAATCATTGTAACGAAGATAATTTTCTGTTTTTAAATCAAAGGACATTGAAAAGTAGGAATACAAAAAGTAGAGAGAAAAAAAAATTATGCCCAAATTTTAAGTAAAAGTCATTATTGTAAAATGACGGTTTCTGCCAGGATATTGATTTAAGTCAGAATTTCATTTAGGTCCTTGGTAATCTGTGATCCCAATAAGAATAGTTTTTATTTTATTAATTTATATTTTGGGTGTTTTTGAATTTGTGGTACACAAATTACTTAAGGTGGGGCAAATGTCACGAAACAATTTTTCTGGTTTTAGTTTTTGTAAAGACCCCTTAATTTTTTGTTCAGATCCCTGCTTTAAATAAATTTCAACAAAGATTATTGTAATTGTAATCAGTTGAGAGCCATTTATTGTAAAACTGTTTGCTCAGTGTACAAGCTGATGAATCACTATGTCAACTATCTGAGTTAATACAGAGTTGTTTTGAACTCGACTTTCTTGGTATTTGCCTTTATTTAATTATTTACTCCTAATAGGTATAATTATTTCCCCTTAGTAGAATGATTAACAAATGAGTAAAAGTACAGTCTTACATTTTGGTTAGTAAGTAATTATTTGTAGTTTTTAAGAAATACTATCAGAAAAGATTCCATTCCCCTATTTTAACTATATATACACCTCTCGCTATCCCTATGTTATTGTTTTACACGACCTGTTTTTACTACAAAGTTTAGTTTTGAGTATTTTGAGGCGTCCAATCTGGACTATAACAGATTGGTGGTGAATGGCTCCCCTCCAGGCATATGTCAGGTGTTTGTTTGTTAATTCCCCCCTATACCCATATATGCGTGACAATATAGAGGAGTTCGAATAGTGGGAAATAGGCAGCTAGGCTAACAAAGTACCGTAATATAAAAGTCAGAGGTACACGTATGGATGTCACTTGTAAACAGGTATACACACATGAAGGGACGAGAGACATTTTTTTTGCGGAAGCATGGTCGGGAAGTTTCGTCAGTACCAAACTGGCTTCCTCGAGCAGCGAGACATGGCACACAGCAGTCCAGTCGGCAGTGTGTGCTGTTACCTGTAAGCCTTGCAGCCACAAGGCGAACTAAGCATGGCAGAAATTTCAAACATGGGAGCAGTAATGTAGGTCAGGTTGTGATAGGTTCTATTGGACAGAGGGTTGATGGTTGGATATTGAAGCCTGGAAGCTGTCTAGATTTTGTAATGTATTGACAGGCAGGTTCCCAGCATCTGAGTTTAGAACTACTGTAAGAAGTTGGCAAAGATTTTACAATTCTTGTACTGTACTTTTTAATATATATAGAGGACTTTGAGAGAGTACTGTCTGGCACTGCACCATATGCTCAGCTACTCAGCAACTACCGGTAAGTAATTTTTGGTATGGACTGACATGTATGTCCATTGATGTAGCTTTGCCAAGGGAAGTTGCACAAATACAGTACCAAAAAAGGTTTTCATAACCAGTGAAGATCAGAGGTGTGAGCAGCATTACCAAAACACCTACATGTTTGATAAAGAAATAAGGTACGTGTTGAGGCTTTCTTTTACAGCCACAAATGTAACTCCAGGGAAGTCTTACACTCCTCCATTGAAGCGACTGCAGGGACTAAAGTGTTCGCTATGTCTGTCACCAGAGATGCTGCAGCAATACGGTGGATGCATTTCATAGATGAATACAAAGAAATAGGTCACATGTTGTAGATTCATAAGACTGACACAGCGAGGTCATTCTCAGGCACTGTGGACTAACACCGATTTTGATATACAGATGAGTACTGGATTTTATGAGCAATTTCACTACTCTGTCATTCTCAGGCACCATGAAACCTAACCCAGATTTTACGAATATTGGATTTTACAAGACACCAATTTTACGAGGTCATTCTCAAGCACTGTGAGGCATAACTCCAATTTTACATGTACTGGATTTCTACGTGGAAGCAATTTTATGAGGTCATTCTCAGACACTTTGGAATTCTCAGGCACTGTGTAGTGTTAACACCCATGTTACAAGTACTGGATTTTACAAGGCTATTCTCTGGCAGCATGAGTTTTTAAAAATCTGGGCTCTACTGTACTTATGTTTTGTTGGTTAAAACATATGTAAAAATTTAGAAATTCTTCCAAACTTTACAATAATACAGCAGAATCCCTTTTTTACATCCCCGGTTTTACACTTCCCACAATTTGCACCTACTTTTCGTGTCCCCCTTTGCAGGATTTATGTTACAAATTTCCCTCCTTTTTACACTTTCCTGCACTTTATAACCATTTTTCCAGGTCCCTTACGACAGTGTAAAAAAAAGGTTCCACTGTTGCTCATATTAGTATCCTTGAAACACAAAAATTACAATTCAAATTATTAAAAAAAAAAATATATATATATATATATATAAAATTTTGGATTCGATTATATACCACATAATTCAAAATTTAGAACATTGGCAAACCCCTATATGCAAGCCTCTATTTGCGAGTAGACTGCACTAAAGAAAAGAGAGAGAAAGAAAGAGAGTGTACGTGCATGTCTCCTACAGCAGTATGTACACATAGAAAGGTATAGGTGATTCGTAGGGCATGGAAATTTTCGCGAGCTGCGAAATAATGCCAAATAACACGAAATATTAGCAAATTTACTTTAATCATGAAATTTTACAATAAACAACCTATTCACGAAATAGGCAGGAAATTCCCCTACTTGCACTATCTACTTTGATTGGAAAGTTCCGTTTAACACACTTACAACACAGACTACATTTTAAATACAGTACGAATTCTAAAACATATATTTCCTTTTCAAAACTACCGTTTATAACATCTTTTCCGTTAATTACTTTTGTTTTCATCGTGCACGTATGGTATCAAAACAAACTCCATGGCTGCAGTGTCGAACGAGTACGACTGTGGGGCTAGGAATTTCGAGTTGCTTTAGAGTTCGAGAGTATTGATTCTGACATTGAGGCATTTTTCTTCACCGCAGTCATGTCGTCGTCAATACATACAGTAAAGTGTTGAGATTTATTCTGTCTTTAACGCGTTATTTCAGTCTCCAAAGGACTCGGTACCATCTTCGCTTTATTTAATGTAAAGTCAATATCGGAAAACAAATTAACCTGTTAGTATTACTGGTTGCACTACTTATTCCCGCGGCCATTCAGGTCTCTTAACACGGAAAGAATAAGAAGAAAATTATGTGTGGAATTATTGTTTACTGTAGGTACGTAACATTACTTGGATGAAAGAGTTTTTGTTGTAATTGATGTGTGCTCAAAATAACAAAAGTAGTAACAGTTTTCGATTGTGCACTCGAATTTGAGGGTGACGGATTTTATGTTTTTGATAAACTAAATAAAATATTAATGTGCAAGTTCTGTAATGTCAAAGTAGAATGAGCTCGTAAAGACACTTGTATCAAGCATTGCCGTGACAGTTTGGTGCACAAACAAAAAAAAAAAAAAGGAGCTGCAAGTCTCAAGCTAGCACGAGTAAGAGACAGATATCCGTTGGTGACAGCTTTCAATTGGCCAAGAAGACGAAGGTTGACCAGGATGTATTTATCACTTTTTTAACAAAGGCGTTCATGGAAGCAAACATACCTTTGGAAAAACTAGGCAATCCTGCAATAAAAAACTTCGTGGAAACGTTTGTTCCTGGTAAGGCTCATTTATTTTTACAAAATATGTTTTTTCAATATTTAGATTTGCTTGTGTTCTTCCTTCCTCCCTCCCATGGCCCTATTTTATTGTTGGAAAACACCTCTGTTTACAGGTGGAGGGCAGTTAGCATGTCTAAAAACCTTGCGTGAGACCTATGTACCTAAAATCCAAGCAGTGGCTGTCATTGTATTTTGGCAGTAAAATATAAAATGGTGATCAAACCCTGCATAGTGAATTGTCATTTCTGGACACACTTGTATTTTCTTGTATATATCCTTTTAATGATTTTTAAATTCTTGAAATATTTGTTTGAAATCAAAATTACTGTTGTGAAGCTCAAATTACTAGTTCAATTAGGCTTAACTATAGTTTAAAGGTTGTATAATGTTGCATGCATTTTGTGCTGTGATTTTTGTATTTGTTATTTTACGATTTTCAAATTTTTAGAGTGTAGTTTATATGACGAAATGAGAATATTTTTATGACGAAATCAAGAAATTTTTATGGCGAAATCTGTTAATTTTATTTACCGTAAAAGTGGGGCCCTAGTGATTCGGGATAAAGTGAGCACTCAAAAAAGCCCCGATTAATTCCTATTTTCTGCCAGTTTATACCTTTCCGCAGAATGTAAACATTGCCACGTGCTTTAATTTACATAGGCTTGTACAATGTTTACATTTACATTACACTGGGCTGAAAATGTTATCAACAATATCTACTCAAATACACGGGTACTGAATAAAATGTATAACCAATAGTAATCTTAGTTATAAATACCTGTGAGTTAACGTCTTTTAATACTGGTTTCTGTGCATCGACTCTAATTTATAAGACCCTCACTATTGCCGTTACATATCTCGTAAATATATACACATTAAAATCGAATTTGTAACTCAAAACCGTCACAAAAAACACATCATAATGACAGTCACAAAATAACACATCATAATGACGCGATTTAAGAATTAAAACTCCTTTCAGTTATACAGCCATGAACAACGATGCACTCAACAAAAACAACATATTTTCTTAGTGTATGAAACAAAAAAAATTGCTATTTCTAAATCAAGATACTCATGTTGGAGATAGTAACACATAACAACTTACGTATTACCAATGAGAAAACAGTCATTTCTAATACTTTTGAATGTGTTTTATGAGAAACCCATATTTATTGCACAACGGACAAACACAACAACGCTCTTTTCTTGTACGTTGTACCGTCTTTGAACGCCTCCAAGCAAAGTGATGAAAACCTAACTCTGATGCCACCTGTTGGTGAAATTTTTAACTACGTCAGTACGCGGAGCGCTAGATGCCATTTGCTAACGACTGTTGAATTTGAACGGCCCGGATTAATCACTTTCTACTGGCACTGTTTAAGTAAAATTATACAGGCAGTAAGTGTGTCAATATTATCATAAATAAATATTTTGAAGTATATTAAATACGGAGAGGTATTCCATTTTATGTTCTTTCAGTAATGTTAAATTTAAATATAAAATACGCGGAACTACGTGCGATAATTCGCTGCCAACTGTATATGCAGTAATGTAACTGTTGTCAATGTTGAATGATATGCAGCAATGGCTAGTAATTATTTTCAAAGGTTGCTGACTTTATTCCGAATGACCTATAATAAACCTCTTAGTAGCGGCATTCCTTATAGATATAAAACTATGCATTTGTTTCAATAAGAGCAACCATGGGTATGCTGTCACATCTAAAGGTACTCTGACAGCACTAACATAGTACTCTAGAGACAAGAAACTATCTAAGGAGATCTACCAAGAATGGTTCCACAAGATCTACCAAGAATGGTTCCACAGTAACAAGCAGCATATCATAATGCTGCAAAGCACGGAACCAAGTAGCATTGTAATCATCCAGGCAGCCCTCACTTTGGTGGTATCTGGGAAGCCACAATCAAAAGTATCCAGCAGCACATGAAAGGAATTATGGGCACCCAATTATTGAATTTAAGAGACGGCAACAATACTGGCTCAGATATTTGTAGCTCTGAACTCAATACCTACCTGCTCTTTGTCATAAAAACTCAATGGATTTTATGTGCTGACCCCTGGTAACTTCCTCACGATGGAAATCCCACGCCCTGACTTACTGAAATTGCCTATAAATCACCTCGATAGGTGATAACTGGTTGTTCAACTACAGCAGCGGATTTGGTAAAGCTGCAGTGTTGAATATTTCCATATACTTCCACTGTTACTGTACATCAGTAAGTTCTTGTGAATGATGCAACTCTGCCTCCATTAGTGGCGAGCAGCAAGTGTTTCTGAGGTAAATCCTGGCCCCGATAGTGGAGTACACTAAGTAATTTCATTTCGCTCACCTCTAGGGAAACTTGCTCGCCCCAGTTGAATAGTGCATCAGTTGGAGAGTCGTACTGATAAGAGCATTTTTTGTGTGCATCTGTACTTTTTCAGGTTATATTTGTACAGTGGAACCTCTATCCATCGTTTCTCAGGGGAATGACAAAAAATTTCATTACATGCAGACATTCAATGGATGTGGACTTGAAATGCAGATAAATAAGAAATGGGACCACAGAAAGTGTTCCATATATGCGGACATTCAATACATGGGGGTTCAATAGATACAGGTTCCACTGTATATTGTAAATAGAAAATACTAATATTTGGTAGGCAGGATGTTAGTGCCAGTGGCATCTGTGACTATAGCATTATCACGTTGTACAAGAAATATCTCTGTTTAACGACTCTCAAGGGACTGAAAAATATTGTCCTTAAATTGAAAGGTAAAAGTATGTTAGGACTGTAGATTGGACCAAAAAATACAGTTTTTAAAGTGAAAGAATTAAACTGGAAGACAAACTGAGAGATCACTGTATATGCTATGCTACTAACACTACAGCGAGTGGAATAGTGAATGGATAAACATGATGGTGGTTGTAAGTGGAATATACGTTTTGCGGCAACAGTAAAATGGCTTGCTTGCTGTTAGGATTTTGCAATGCAATGCTTTTGTTAGTCCACGTCATGTCAATACTCTGCAGAAAAGTGCAACATGTTCAGCTACACTTTGTGTTCAACATCTGAGCTGCACCAGAGCTGATAAATTTAGTGGGATAGCAATAGAAACCTGACTTGAGCCGTGTTAGCGCTAACATACATGGATATCCGTTGTGAAAGCAGTAGCACAAGTTGAGGTCAAGCCATGTTCTTATTTGGTAATTTGTTCAGCTTCTAAATTAAATAAAAATGCCAGGAGAGGCACTACAGCAAATTAGACTTTGGAGGAAACCAATTTTTTTTGGAATTACATTAAGGCTGCTGACACGAAGTAGCATGAAAGTTATGTCTCGACGGACTGGAGCTGTCAACGAGGATGTAAGCTAAGTCTGGACAGTGAGATGGCAGGTGTCCTGAAGCTGGGAAGACTGATCTCAAAATAAGTTGTTTGGAAACTACATGTAACAATATTAAAGACAAGGATTGTACAATTATAATAAACTACGTAATAACTCACAGCATTATTTTTTCACAAACAAATGACCTGAGTTAATGCAACAAACCATGTTCTAGCCCTGTTTTGTCAGTACTGTACAGTGGAACACCTAGCCATAGTTTCTCATGGGACTGACAAAACATTTCAATACAGTGAAACCCCTATCCATCGTTTTTCAAGGGACCAATGAGAAAAACTGATGCATGCGAGAAAACGAAACATGTGGGAAACACACAACCCACCCCTCATTCCACTTAAAAAAACTAAAAACATAACCTCAAATATTAATTTTAATACGTCCATCACATGAAAATTTGCACTACAAATATGTGTGTATTGAATATGGTCATAGCTCATTTGTATTACCGATGATCTAGTTTTAACGTCAAAGGTGGCAATCCTCGACACTTGGCGATGTCAGCATGCTTTTCACTACCTCCTTTATTATTTCAAGGCATTCTTCAAGTGAGCTAACAGATTTTGAAGGCCACGACATTGATACAGGAATAATTTATAAATACAGTTCACAGGCCTTAAAATAAAAATAGTGTATTGCACTTAATAACGAAATTCACAAAACTGTTATCTAAACGGAAAACTTAACAAGAACAAGTTACGTATTTTGTATTTACAAGGCTAAACGTAACCTCTCCGACTCGTGCGCTTGCGCTCGGCTGCCTTCGGCTTTACTTGTAAGTGCACAAAATGGCGGAAGAAAATTCCCAAAATTCTTGATGATACTGCAATTTATTCATACATTACTGAAATGCAAAAATAAAAGCACACATTTACAACAGAACAAAATGAATTTGTACACAATGCGTGTTCGAAATCTATTGAAAATTATCAACTTAAAAAAAATATTTCCTCTATAAAAAAAATTACGTTTTTCTGTTGGTGGCAACATGTGTGTTGTTCTTTTAATGGAAATACGGAAATGCTTGTGTTTACACACACAACCTACAATACGTAAAACGTTTCTTAAAATAAGATGAACGATTGCCAAACATATTTGAATCAATAACAGTGAAATTTTAAAGTCAAACCAAACCGAACATATCACGTTCGTATTTTTGACAACGGTAAATGTTTGCCTTGTGCGGTTATGATACGTTGTTTACACCTGTTTGTTTCGAGAAGTGTATACGAGCGTGGTATGAAAATGCAAAATGTAGGTTAACTTTTCTTTGTTGTTGGCGAAAATGTCTGAACGGTCAATGCGGGAAATTTATGAATATATGAACGATCCATGTGGGTTTATTTAACATTGTTTTTGTCGGGACAGAATCAATTAAAAAATGGGAATGTGTTCTATAGATGCGGACTTTCAATACATCTGGGTTAAATACAAAGAGGTTCCACTGTATTATGCTTAGTATTTAATAGAGCCAGACATATACGTAGCTTACCCCTGGATACTTCTTCGTGCATCGAGACATTCAGCGAAGGAGGTGGTGGATCAGATGGTCTCTGAGTTTTTCTCTTCTTCTTCCCACGCTTACTGGGCCGAGTCATTGCGGAAGGCTTGGCCTTCTTCCGAATTCTCTTTGGCTTAGTTTCAGCACACATCCTGTCGTAGTTATCCTGCACCATGATAAAAACTTATTGTAAAATGTGTGACCTCACATGATAGAATAGTAAAGTACATGATACCTCACAGTAACGTACCCGCTTTCTCGCATGCTCCAAACAAAGTGGCAACTCGTGACAGATGTCGAATACTGGGATGCAGCACTGAGTGTTGTCAGCGAATTTGGCTGTACAGTGCTCATAAAGCAATTGATTCACATTATACATAATGTGACGCATACAATGCTGAGTGCATGGTAGTGCTGTATTGGTACAAGCATCCTTTTCACTTTGCCGATAACAACACTGACGCTTCCTCAGCATAGACAGTTTTGAACTGAAACCACATGGTACTTAAGAGTAAGCTAAAAAACACAGTATCACATACGTTTTCATACAAACTAAACTACAATTTATTCTGGGGCTACTGAATATAAAGCAGAATATAACCAGTAGTGGCCAACTCAGAAAATTCAGACGTTGGACCCGTAAAAATTTAAAATGTTATATTTGTTCCAAACACTGTTCAACATTTACACATAAGTTAACATGTAATTTCCCCAAATAAAAATAAAATTGGGGCCTATAGTTTTAGCAAAATAACCTATCAAAGTCACGAAATGGCAGTTGCGGCGTAGCCAAAATAATAAAAAATAATTAACTTAGTGAAACAAGAAAATTCATATTGATACTTAATGATGTGAACTACTTCAAGACACGTTTGTAAACACAAAGCGATACATTTTTCTATTTTTTAAAAATTGTTGAAAATGAGCAAATTTTTGCATAAATTTGAATTTCGACAACTACTGAAATATTCAAAACTAACTTTTGTCAAACATGTCATGAAACGCATTGATACACTGACTTTCAGTTCCCGTAATTTTGAATTCATTCGTTGTTACTTTTTTTGATTTTGGCTGCACCGTAATGGCCATTTCGTGACTTTGATGAGTGATTTTGCAAAAACTATGGGGCCTAATTTTTTTTCTTTGGGGAAATGACATGTTTTTTTCTTATGTACAAAAGTTGAACGGTGTTTGGCACAAATATAAAAAAATCAAATTTTATGGGTCCAACGCCCTTAATAATACAAAATTATTATGCTAATTTAAAACTATTTCTCAGCAATCATTAATAACTTTTCCATAATACAGGGTCATAAAAAATGCCATTGATTTCACACTGGAATAAATAACTAAATCTGTATCTAAAGTAAATCATTCCTACATAAATCAAACTATTTAAAAACTCACTACATTTTACAAAAATAACTTTGATACTGCCACATACAGTACGTATCACTAACAAAAATTACTTCAGGTACCTTTCCTCCCCTCTTGATCTCAGGACCATTACAGGAAAGCAAATACTGGTTCAGGTCTAACTATCTGCTTTACGTCTTATTTGGATTTAGTAAATATGTCCAAAATATTTACGGAACTCATTGAATTGGTGTATCACAGCTGTAGTACAACTAACTTTTAAGAG
The DNA here is from genome assembly GCA_003012365.1 of Medauroidea extradentata. Lineage (NCBI taxonomy): Eukaryota > Metazoa > Arthropoda > Insecta > Phasmatodea > Phasmatidae > Medauroidea > Medauroidea extradentata. Next base: position 26,008 of record PNEQ01070322.1, read on the forward strand.
CTAATTATTACCATCTCACACTTTGCATTCTCACTTAACATATGTTCAGCCTGTTGATTTCCTATGGTTCACATTTCCAGTTTCTTTCAACTGTTCACATAAATGATTTTATCTGTATGTGGATATTCTTCACATACCGTACATTTAAAAATTACACTACACTGCAACAAACTATGCATACCACACCACACACTGCGCTTTTCGCTGTGAACTCACTATTATTGTGGAACGTAACTGGCATTGGTGTCTTCACAAGCTCTCAGCTACTTCAAGGTCGATTCAATGACCAATACTAAAACTAACACAGCTGTTGAGTTTATCATTGGTTCCACACAGTCATTTTATTTCCTCGTTTGAAATCACACAAATTTTTTGATGATTAGAGTTACAAACCTACATTCCATTCGTGGCTATAGATATACATACTAGCGCGGGTATTCATTTAACATTGTAATACTTAATGGAACATCTCTATATAACTTCTCAATATATCGACAAAATCTTGGCAGAGTAAGTTCAAAGTATACCCAGTTACCATACATACATCTATGAAGTATTTATTGATATTTGTTTACATAAAATGTTTACGGTGGGGAAATTAAGTTCATAATTTTGATTTTCATTATTAAAAAAACATTGCAAGACAGATACTCAGCGATGTCACAAAGAGTGGGAAAAATTAAATTGCCTAAAACATAATATTCAGCAATTCCTGTTGTTTGGAATTCCAAATTTAATGTGACCAAAATGTGGATCCAAGGTGATCGTTGGCATGAAATCATGGAAGTACAGTACATGCAAGCAATAAATGCACCGCTAAAATTGTGACCTTCTAAATAGTTTTGTAAGTAAGAAAGACAATGAAGTTAATGCAGCCAACTTATGGGCTAACATTCCTGTATTACTGATACTATACCTTATTGGGTAATATATGTAATTAGACAGTTGAACATGATCATAGCTAAATTTATTGTACAAATCTTTTCAAATGGTAAACACACAAAAAGGTTCCCTATTATTTTACCAAAATTAGTTAGACTATTGTTGTTGTTCTCAATAAAATATTACTAGTAGCAGCATTACATTGTTCCTTGCATACTAATATCTAAATTTCTCAGAGTATAGTAATTAAAAATTTACTACACAATTTTGCTACCCAGATTTTATAGTACTGTACTATAAATCTTTTAAAATTATCTCAGAAAAGTACCTTTTTTTATCTTCATACATGTGAGCAAGAAGTAAAATAGAACAGCTGTGCCATCTGTAGTAAGCACTTGCCTACAAAATAAATTTGAGTTTTTCTTTCTCATAACTATCAATATAAAATAATATGACAGAGAAGAAAAACAGTACACTGCTGTAAGTACAAGCAACAAAACATGTATGATTCAAGAATTTTCGTAGTAGTAAATTAAAAACTGCTAAATTTAATGCTCTTCGTCTATAAGGAATGGAAATTTTTTACATCTCTTTGCAAATACAAAATTGCACACAGGAAATTGTGAAACACAAAAAATAATTAATATTTGTAACTTATTCAAAGAAAATATTTGTTCCGAAGTATTCACACACCCCTAATTAGAAGTATGAAAGTATCATACATCCTTTAATACTAATAAGTGTACCAAAGAACTGGTACATTTAACATTGAGAACAGCGCATGAGTCAACTGTATGGAAGTGTCATTTGTGAACCAAAATTGCAATAACAAAAGTACAGAGTCACAGAATGTGTGTGCAATGCATGCAAATATTATGCATTTGGTATTAAAACTTCAGTATTATTTGATGGACTGATAAACTTTTGCCCAAACTATGACAAAGATTTTTTCTCATGCAAAAGCACAGTGCACGGAATCCAGCAGCCAATGAGTGTACAGTACTGTATTTGTTTGTAATTTGCTTTGTTCATTCTAATACTAAGATATGAGTGAACAGAGAATATGTAAAATTACTGTATGTAGAAAATCACGAGCGATAAGCGAAGAAATACAAACATCTTGAGAGATGCTAAGGTGTGGAATGCTGTCCCAAAATCACAAATACAGACTGCCAATCGATGACAGTAGATACCAACCTGGCTGATGGTACCAACCTGACTTGACTTCATTGAAAGAAAGAAAAATATACACTAAAACTTAAGTTCTTCACTGTAGATTCATAGAAAGAATTATGATAAAAAACGGTGGTGTGTGTACCGGTTATATGTGGTACCAGGTATGTGGTACCGCCTGCCTCGAGATTCGTAGAGGAAATGAGCTGCCTGGCCCGGCCGTGCTTGCGCCACATCGACCAATGCCCTCGCCAGCTTATCCTCTGGTCGGTGGGCCATGGCTGCAGATAGCTGGCACAGTCTACGTCGTAACTCGCCCTTCATGGAGCAGAGCTTGGCCCCGCGCTGGCCGTCCACCACCATACCTGGCTGATCCCAGGTCGAGAACCAGTGCCTCTGGTAAACAAGGGCATCTTCCCCATCACTGTCCTCACTATCTGAGGCTTCCAGACCTGCAAGCATTGCACCAATTATATTTTTTCACGTCAACATATTCTCTGATCTTAACACACTCTACTGATGATTCCAGAACACCAACTTGTGGATTTTAAACACGCTTGTGAAAGATAGGAAAGTAATAAGACCAGAATCCTTTATACATAAAATTTATAGGGCGAGACAGAAACATCAGGACATATTCAGCTTCAATTCATATCTACAAAAATACAATCATGATGTGCACAGTACTCTCAACTATGCATCTTGGTCTCAAAACAATAGCATGTAAAAGCAATAATGACAGTAAAGGGTTATAAGCCTACCTTAATGTACTTAAACTTAAATCAGTGTCAGGTAAGCTGTACAGCATAAGTTCTTCCCACACAATGGTTTAAAAATAGTGACAGAAATATGTGTGGTAAGTTATTTGGCTATACTCATTAATTTCAATAAATAATTAACTAAACAAGACAGATTTTATGAGTTTTTATTTTGCTATCACAGAGTGTATAACAAGTCAATGTTTTCTCAAATCCAGCTGTCTTCGTATGCTCTTATTTGCTCATAAGAAACAGAACCCTTGACATAGATCAGTACTACACAATACCAGCAGAATGAGTAGACCAAGACCACTCAGCGGCTGAAGAGCTGGTGTAGTTATTGGTTACACAACGTTTGTAAGCTGCTAGACAGGACCACTGCAGCCCTTCTCTAGTTGTGCAAGTCCAACCGTTAGGGATGTGATTGTGAAATGGAAATGGTAAAGAATGGCCACAATATTACCACAGACAAGGATTGTCAAGTACTGAAGGTAGTACGGTAACATCACACATAACTATGTGATACCAACATCTAAAAAGTAAGAGGTTTTCTGGTCAGCGCTTAACATCGAGGTCTTCAGCGCTGGTGAGGGGTGACAAGAGGTGAGTATGGAGGAGCGCCGGAATGATAATGTCAGGAAAACAGGAGATCCCCAAGAAAACCTGCCGACCAACGGCACAATTCCCACATGTGAAAATCTGTGGCCCGGACAACATCTAATATTTCCACAGTGCTACAAATTGTGTGTCAAGAATTATGAAGACTGGGGTTCAAGCACAGGAATCTGGCATTACCTGTTCTCTATGATATTCAGAGAAGTGTGTGGATGATGGCATAACTGTTTAAATACTGGCTCACAATCTTTGTACAAAGAGGTCAAAATTAATTTCATTAAACTAAATTTCCCACAAGAAAGCATAATAGTACATAGTTATTCTCCTACACAACTCTTAAGGCTCATTCTACTTCACAGTGAGATTCCAGACAGATTTTTTCAGTTAACGTGACATCACTAATATAACTTGTTGACCAAGAGATCAATCAAAACTTTCAAAGTTTCTACAAAAGCTATTTCATCCACTGCCTTTAGAATTTATACTGCAGTAGACCTATTAGAAAATGAAACCAATGATTACATTACAGATAGTGTTTTTTATTGTCCTCATATGCAACCACGTGAAAATCATAATTTTGCAGACAAATTAGCAGGTACTTTGGCTGTGTGCTGCAAAATGTTGATGAAAAAGATAATGCTATCACAAACAGTTGTTCTTAAGCATTGGAATAAATAAAACATGTGTCATCAGACAATCTCTTAACCCCTTTTCTGTTTCACCCTACTTACCCCAGGCAACAGTTCTGCTGTTTGATAGAAAAATATATTTTCTTTACAAAAAAAAACATTAATATTTTATTTTTTTAAAATAACATTATTTGGCCAAAAATTTTACATAAATTGGATAAAAGCCTAAAAATACATTTTGTAAAAGTTGGAAAAAAAAAATTAAACAAGGAAGGTGATAATCTTCGGGATGAAGAAATGAAATGTTTTCACAAAGATAAAGATTAAGCCATTGCAGGATTCCCACTAGGTCCACCAGGCAAAAAAATATGTTTTAGACACATTTAGAAAAATAAGAGACCTAAAGTTATTTTAAAATGAAAACTAAATATCACAGTGTCTTTGAAAATGAACACTGAACATCATCACTATGTCTTTGAAAATTAAATGCTTAAATTACTGATTTGCAGTCTTCACAATGTATAACTTTGAAATAATCTGACATATTCTCTTATCCACTAACATTTGGAGTTCACCCACTTCTTTTTTCTTCTCTTCTGCTTCTTTATGGCATGCAGCAACCTCTACAAACATGCCTTGAGGAAGTCCTACTTCCTGTAGATTTTTTGTCTTTGCAGCTGACTCAAAGTCTCTTGTGGGCTTAAAATAAAAATGTTTTCACTTATCTTTCCTAGTTTCTCAAAGCCACTAATTTACCTTCATCTTCAGTCAGAAATAATTTCTCTCTATATATAGCTCTAATTTTATTTACCTTCATTTTCTTGTCATCTTGCATTTTCTTTCGCGCTAAATCATCCTCCCTCTATGTCATTATTTTGTCAAGATAAGCTTGGTAATTGCTATGAGCCCAAAGTGCCACTGCAAGGAGATCTTTAGTGATAGGAACAAGGTGTAACAGAAAGTTTCAACACACGTGTCACAGTCATCATGACACTCAATGTCAGTTTTCCCATGGATGCACAGTCACTTGTCCCAATTCTCACAAAATCGGAGAAGCCCCGCGCAACACAGGAGTTGCCACGAGAGAGGGAGTGTGCTACTTTGACCATTTTGTTCAGAGTACCTTAAATCTCCTGAGACATTTTTTTTCAAAAAAAATAAATGGTCTATTAAATATTTTAACTACGTATTTAAGAACAAAAAAATTTCAATTACTGCAAAAATTTTTTGCTTAAAATGCACACATTTTGGTATTTGCCATTTTCCACACAAAATATCATACCCAACCTATCCATCATAGTTAATATGTATATTGACTAACCTAACTTAAACAGACCATAGAATTAAAGGTTGTAAATTATGTTGTAGTCAAGTCAGAAACAAGTTAAGATAAGTTAAAATAAACAATTTATCAGTAATCAATTATATAAAAGTTAATCTTTAAAACAACATTTGATAAAAAAAATTTTTATGAAATATTAAAAAAGGTTGGTTCAGGTATCAATGACTTGGCCTTAACAAAAGAAGAGAAATGATTATTAAAAATAAACCAAGCATCAGATATTAATTATTTTGATAAGGGCTTAACGTAAAGTAATACTTGAACCATATATGTAATCTGAGAGGAAAGAGACATCTCACAAAGTCAGCAGAAATACAAAAATGAAAAGAGAAAAAAATCCTAATTACTGTATTACATTAATCAAACAATTTAAAAAGTGTTCAATAAATCAATAAAAACATTGGTGCACATTTTATTTAATGAAATGATTATTAGTTAGCATTCAGTTGGAAAAGTTAACATTTTTTGCATGCTGTCAGTGTTTCCTATTAATGTAAGAGAATATCATATATTTACACATGATGCAAATTATAAACTCAAACATTCTTCAAACAATTCAGCTAACGTTTTACTGGAATTTATATCAAAATAATACACACTAAGATAGCTGGTAACACAATATTTTTATATACAGTACCTATATACTAGGGTTATTTTTTTTCAAATCCAATCTGCTGTAATAAAAAAACGGGAATGAATTGGGAAATTATTTTAATGTCAAAAGAAACGTACATTTTTACACTATTTTTCCACATAATCACCGTGCAGATTGAGGCATTTGACGTACCGATGCACCAGCTTTCCGATACTCTCTGTAAAGAATAATGTCTCTGCCTATTCAGCCTTGTCCCCTGAAACCTCTTGTTGCAAGCTGGTGCATCGGTACGACAAATGCCTCAATCTTCACGGTGATTGTCGAAAAATAGCGTAAATATGTATGTTTCTTTTGACATTAAAATAATTTATAATTCAATCCCGTTTTTTTTATTACAGCCGACCGGAGGTTGAAAAAGGAAATAACTCTCATTTTAGTACAATATAATTTTGATAGCCAACTTGTCGGGCATTTTTGCAATGTGTTTAAGGGTACTTATTGCTTATCTCGTAGCCTTGGCCAAAGAAAGGCTAGGGATACATACACACATTCAATTTTATCATGTGGGACTCGAATCACCTTTCCCTGTATCACTTTCAGACAATAACAATTTTTTGCATTCAGAAGAGGTAAATATTACTACAGTAAACAAAATATGCAGAAAAAAAATGTGGGTTGGTGTTTTAATTTTTTTTACATGAAATAATATATAGTGTATTAGTTAACAGTTTTTAGGGTATTGAAAAAAAGAGCCTAAAGTATCCTACATGGGTCCACCTGAGATGAACACAAACGTCTGTGATGGTATACACGTAAGCTTGACAGGTGTCTAGCCATCACCTACAGTGGCGTGTGCTGAGCAATTACAAGGTAAGATAGTGTTAGCTCAGTACTGTACAATTTTGATGCACATATCAGGAACCAGTAACAACTGTACCACTGGCTCCAACAGAACATGTGACCACTCACGAGTTAGCTGCAAGACACCCAATCAAATCAACACGTGGTGCGACGTCTGCTAAATAACTACTGTATGTCTGGGAGGCTAAAGCATACACTAGGAAGTAAACAGGTACAGTTGAGAACAAACTCAGCTTACCTTGCAACACCTTCACCACACGTCAATGCCCACCTAATATAGTTTAACAATTAAATCCTACTCCTGCTCTTACCACGACTATAGGGAAGACAGCATCCTCAAGGTACGAAAAACTAAAAATTAATTTTTTCACTACTCTGTGGTGTTTTAGTGAAATAATACAATGTAAGTTTCTGCCCAATATCTGTGAATTCATAAACTTCCTGAACATTTTGAACTATATCTCCGATTTAGTACCTTAGTGGTACTGCCAGCTAATAGACCTTGGGCGTCTAGCCAGACACTATTTGTGTCACTTCTATTTAAGGTGTGGTTGCCAGGCCGTAATGGAAATCAAAAGCTTACAGTAGTAACTGTCAGTGACTACCAATCAACAAAGTGCTCCTTTTCTAGAGGACAAAAATAATGTTTTTGATTAAGCTTGCCCATCCTTTCAAACAATATTTGTATTATTATTCTGAAAAATGTTTTTCATCAAAATATTTCATTTCCCTGTGTACCAGACTGAATTTACATATGAAAAAAGGTGAAAAATAGAATATATTTGAAGCTTTAAAATATTGCTTTAATGTTAAGTTATGCATAACCAAACAAATCAGTTTTAATTGACTACTCCACAAGAACTGAATTGCCAGTCATGACAGTACGTACATTAAAAAAATTACACTATTCGGAACCTTTGATTAAAAAAAAAAATGTTTTTACTTGTATCTGGGTTTGGGAATTTTTTATTTTTTTGCACAAACTTGACCTTTTCTGCAAAAATATTTGTGTGTTTTGTGGTTGCAACAAACTAAATTTAAATTATTACCAGAGGAAAATGTGAAACCATGGCATTTCACTGGTCTACAATAGCAAAAACCACTGAACAGTCAATACAAGCAGGCAGGAAAACTATATTAGTGTAATCTATGAATGTGATGGTAAGAATTTCTATGTAACACTCAGTAGTATACATAATACTCACCGTAAACACAACTTATAAGAAACTGTTCATTTACAGAAAAATAATGTTATGACAATTACAAACACCAAATGTACAAAAGGCAAATGTACCAAATAAATACTTCTACCAACCCAGCTTTAGACAATAAAATCCAAATGCCTGTGCTGTAAAATATATATTGTGGTAGAAAAAAAGGAGGGAGGAGGAAGGAAGTAGTAGCAGTAACAGCAGCAGCAGCAATAGCTCTTAATGAATGCCAAAAACATGTATATAGGTCATTCCGGATAATGCAGCACAAAGGATTTAACCTTTGAAAAAAATCACTAACCGTTACTGCATATAAGTCACCGTTAACAAGAGTTAATTCTGATATGGTTGGTAGCGATGTAGTTCGGTGTATTTTCCTATGAATACAACATTAGTGAAGGAACATCAGATGAAATCGACCTCTCTGTATTTAACATACCGTACTTCAAAATATTTATTTATGATGTTATCTACATTTCTACTTATAGTATAACTTGACTTCATAGGTGTCAGCAAAATGTGACTCTACCGTCGGCAGCCACAGATCATGCTCCACGCTTCAGACAGTTCAAAATACCACCAACAGGTTGCATCAGGGTTAGGTTTTTTGCAGTTTTTTTCGCCACTTCGTTTAGTTGCATCATTTGTGTGTTTGTCCACTGTGCATATAAACACATTCAAAAGTATTGGAAATGACTATGAATATCATTGCCAAATGATCTGAAGCCGTTGGTATTCTGTAAATTATGTTTTATGTTTGCCAGCCTAGAAACAAAAAACTTTTTTATTTACACATTGAGAAAATACGTTATCTATTGTTTCTGTTAAGTGAGTCATCGGTGTTCACGGCAGTAAAACTGAACGAAAATTGAATTCTTGAATTGCGTGTGTCATGTGTGTTTTAGTGGCAGTTTTGAGTTACAAATTAAAATAAACTATGCCCGCATTTACGAGCTTCATAATGTCAATAGTGCGTGTTGTATCAATTATTAGTCAATGGACAGAAACCAGTATTATAAGACGTTAACTCGCAGGTTACTTTTGATTATATCTTATATTCAGCTCCGTGCATTTAATGAGTAGATATTGTAGAAAACATTTATTGCAGAATACTGTATGCCATGTAAACATTGCATGATCCTATGTGAATAAAAGCACGTGGCAATATTTATGTTTACACTCGGCAGAAAGATATAAACTGGCAGAAAATAGAAATTAATCAGGGCTTTTTTGAGTGCTCACTTTATTCCGAATCACCTATAGTAACTGTACTTACCAAGAGGGTACAGATCATGCTTATGGTCTTGCAATGAGCTTTGCAACTGCTGTATCCTCTGCAGGGCTTCGTGCCTGGTCGCCGCAGTTTGCCTGCATGTGATCCTGCTCCTCCTCTTGGGTGGAATTGTAACCAGCATCAAGGATGACTGTGGTGCTGTATGGGCACTGTGACGAGATGACTTGGGAGATGACACAGGGGGACTTTTTGGTTCCTTCTTCACTACGGTTGCCTCCTGCTTCACTCCCAGCAACTGCTCCTCCAGAAGGCTCCTATCTCTACTAAACGATGGCTGTTTTGCCTGCAACAATTCCCCATCCCAACTGTTCACATGCGTAGCTTTCTTATGTTTGCCTATCACCTTCTTCCTTGCTATCTTCGCTTGCAATCTGTTCATGGTTTTCGAACTCTCATCGTCAGATACCTTAGTGTCGCCCACCATACCACCGTCTGCAAAAAAAGGGATCACCTGTGGTTGTGTAACGTGATGCCCAGCCAAAAGAGGTTGCATTTTCATGTCGTGACCCATAGTATCTAACTGTGAGTTTTTTTCGCATGTACTCTGCTGCAACATGTTCTTGACATTCTTTTTGGCAATGATCTGGCCAAATTTGGAGGATAAGGTGATACACCTTCTGGAGTAAGTGTTGATGGGAGTTGCCATCTGATGCAACCGTAGGACTTGCGGCTCCGGTTCGCTGAAAGTATACGGGTCATCTGCATCAATGCCATTCTCAGTGACTGATGTACTTGTTCTTAGCAATGCTTTCAACTTGTCTGCAAACTGATGTTTCCCATCCACAGAAGATAATTTGTAATCGTCTTCTCCCTTAGACATGACCTTTCTTTTCTTAATTTTGCTTTCCTTCTTTGATGACACAGTGGATGCCACTTCCAAGTGGCCATTGAAATACCTGAAACAAATGCATGAAAGTATCACACAGATTTTCATGATACAGAACCATCATCACCACATTAATATTTAATATGGTACTGCAACACACCTTGCTCCTCCTGCATATTCCAAATCAAACATCTCACCATCATTTTGGAACATTATTTAGCTCGCAAACACATAGAAGGACAGATTAATCCAGACTCCAGCCTCCTCTGCAGTGCCTACATGTCTACTGGCACACTGCAGCCTGTACTCCATTTTCCTGCACAGAGTTACAGAAAACAGTTAACTTAAATTGTCACTGCATGTAATAATTTAAAGAGCTACTGAAAAATATTTTCATTAACTTGCTTGCTATTTTAAGCCAACAATATTTTCAAACTGAAACAAATACTATAAAACTTATAAATGTATGTTAGAAAATATTGACAAATTTTATTTATTAAGAAAATATGGTAAAATAAATTACCCCATACTTCTGGGGAAAAGGATTAATATGAAACACAGAGTTAATGATGGATTAATAATATAAAACTTTGTTAAAATATTCTTAGAGCTCAAAATGGAGGGAGGAAATCCTCACATGCAATTTTAGAACTAAATAACTACGTGAAACATTTTAAAACAAAGAACAAAGTCTATTTTGGTAACATAAAATGTAAACTCAATTTTTTTAAATTTTTAAAGTATGAAGAGGACAGCAGTTAATTTGTTTACAAATTATTACCAATCAGTTCCAAGTTCAGTTTTATGGTAGAAATTAAAGAAATATTAGGCTAAGCAAAAACATTTTTTGAGAATTTTCCAAAATAAAACTGACATCCTACACACATTATGTATACTGTAAACATTTTTTTTAAAAATGGAATGTGCAACTATTAAAATGTATATCAAAATTAACATGATTTTAAAACAGTAATATCACATTAAAACAGAGCAGTATAATTATTGTTATTTCATAATATATTATATGCACCTCAAATATTTTTGAAGGAAATATCTAACCCAAGAATGAGCAACTTAATACAATATAAGCAAGTAACATAATGCTTTTTTAATCGTTACATTATCAATCTGACAGCATTTCAACATAAATTAGGGTATACTTATCAATTTAATTAAATGAAATGAAAGTTATTCTGAAACTTTTGTTACAATATGTAATGCATTGGTAACAGAAATCTATGCATTTAGTTGTTTTTGGGTGTAGCTTAATATATCAGTCAGTCCGTGAACACTTATTTATATACTGTATAGATATTAAACACCTTGGGAAACATCATCTACACATAATTTTAGTTCTATTAACCATATGTTAAAAGATTGACTGCTAATGCTTCATATAATACTAAAATGGGTTCTAGCCTAGTATTTTTAAGCATTCTATGTATGGTGCCACATATATACAGAAATTAGAATATCCTTTGCTTTAAATATCTGGTCATCAGACAAAATCAAAAATGCTACATAACTGACTCTGTATAATTTTATTTTTATGTTAACTTGCTGTTTACCTTTAAAATCTGTAACTTTGAGTTAGTGGTTGATGTATTAAAGCTCTTTTATCTGATTGTAATTCATTTACTACATTTGAAATCCATTTACAGAACCTCAGACAGTGACTCTGTAGTCCATGAAATTATATTGTGTTTAAATTAATAAGAATGCCATCATTTAAATTGAAACTCTCTGTTTTTAATAATGTACTTGAGAACCAGTGGCACACCAAAGGGTAGGACCCCGGGTCCAAACCCCCCTAGAACTATGAAGTCAATTACCAAATGTATTTACACATTTTTGTTATTTGTATCTAGTCATTAATGCCACAACATTACAATGAAATTATGTAATGTGTTCTACAGACAAATCTATAAGGTACTCCATTTCTTACTATGTAAAGTAAAGAAAATAATAATATTGTCCTTGTCCAAAGACCTACTGGCAAAGTGTGAGTGGAATGGCAAGGGATGACATTATTGTACTTTTTTTTATAAATGTTCGCTCAACATTTATTGTATTTCCACTCCAGCAATACACTCTAACAATAGCAAAGAGAAATAATGATATATGCCTACTAACAAGCATAAATAATCACCATCAAATTACACTAATTGCTCACAATTTATAGTTCACACTCTCTAACAACAAATATGTGACACACACATTTCCTTTGAAATGTACCAAAAGTTCATACAAGAGAATAATATAAAATACAACCTAATTAAGGGTGCCGCCCACCCACTCAGTTAAAATGCAGTGCAGTGTGTTTGTCACGTTTTTTAACGAAACTATTCCACATGTGCGCATTGTGTCAATGCACGAAAAGAAAAGCTTCAAACGATGATGGAAAAATAGTTTCGTAGCACCATGTCAATTAGGAAAATCATTTTGGAGCCCCTCACAATAGCTAAAAACTGCTTTTGCAACCTGTTATAATATGAAAACTTATCATGGTTTGTGTGAAACTGCTCTAGAAACATGCAATGGACTTTTCTTAAAACTCTTCACCAATAAAAAGATGGGATCACCACTGAAAGTGTCAGTCAGGCAAGTGATCTACAGCATCACTGCATGCCATTTCAGTGTCTTGTGGTAGAGGCGATACTGCACCAGATGAGCCGGTCAACATCGCCTTTGGTGGCGTGCTTCACTCACACAAACACAAGGCCAGTTGGCAGGTGCCGTGCTTCACTCACGCAAATACATAGGCATTAGGCGAACGCCTTTAAAACACAACTGGTCCAATTATAATTTCCATACTATGCACAGATCCTGAAATTATTTAACATATAAAAAGCTAAATGTTTTAAAGTCCTGAAAGAAAAAAAAACTTATGTTTGCTGGAATGCTTGCAAGATAGTAGTGAAGTAATTTTCTCGGAGAGAACACCATAAACATTTAGGGGAAAAAAAATGACATTCGTTTCATACACGTTTCCTTCACACATGCCATGTAAATGGTACTAGCAGTATTTTAGAGAAACTTCAGAGGCATTAATGCAAGTACAGTATCATCATTAACCAGAGATAACTGAGAAAACAGCCCTGATTGTTAGGGTGTCTTCAATATACGTAAGTTTAGTGCAAATTCACGGGCTAATTTACAAGCAGGCTATCTAAGCTGCTGCTTAGTGGCCCGTATCACACACAAATGAATAAATAACATTAATAAAGTTTTATCTTTATTAGACTAAAGATAATGTGTATTATTTAAAATACTGTGGTGCGCACCCTGATTCTTACACAAATTAAAATATTGTTTTTTGTTAAAAATTACTCTTTAACACTAATTTTGAGAGTTAATTTAAAAAATTTTCCACGGGAGATCCTTTGGGTGGTTTCGCACCACACATTCAGCAAGGGGGCTACAATTGGGAATACAGCCTTGTGTATAATATAATGATATGCAAGCTATTTTTACAATTATAACAATAATTCTGAACAATAACAGGCAAAATAAATCACTAGTGTTATAAAATTGAAATTGAAAATATTGGATACATATGTATTTCACAACCAAATACACATTAAAATACGATTCTATACAAGAAACTTATTACTACACTGCAGAATATGATAGGAAAAAACAACTGTAACAACATAGTTGACTTTTTTTAATAGTGTTCTCATTTCTCATTTTTGATTAGCAACAACAGTATGTTTGCAACAGACTCCAGATTTCAATTATAAGATAATGGCACGTTTAAAAAATCTCACTAAATAAAGGTTTTTGTTTAGTTCAGGACTTGCCCTTACATTAAATATATTTGTATTTTAGTTACAAATTTTGGGTTGCTTACGATACAAATGTGATTAATTTCTTATTTTGAATTTAAGTGTGATATGTTGTGTGGATAACAAGAAATGAAGTCAAGGCCTCTAACATGCAAAATTAGAATATAATGTACAGGCAATGCAGAAACATTATTTACCCAATACCCAATACAAAATAGTTTTGTATTTTTTTAAAAAATTTCTAAAAGTAGCAAAAAAAATTTCAAATCTCAGAAATTTTTTAAATACACATAACATTGTTTGAATGGGATTTTATATATGTAATGCCCTAGCCAGTGACATGTTCTTTCACTGTGAATTATTTTGTTTCATTATGCTGATTGGTTTTTTTAGGGGGGAGGGGGGGAGTATGAACAAAAAACATGCAAATTTTGACTTTGAAATGCTACTATGAAAACTGGCAGAGCAAAAATTTTTTTTTGTAAGAGAATAATGTAGCCTACTCCTGAGTAACGTCTACAAAACTAAATGTTTCATACAAATATAAAATATTATAAAATTATGATTTTTTACCCTCTGGAAAGCCCTTAAGAGTCAGAGTCCTGGTGAAGCAGATCGGGATATACATATTACAAGTTAAATTATATTCGGTTGAGCTTAGTAAGTACCTGTCAAACCTATGTAAATACCAGTCCATACTTTTTCTTATCTCTGCGAGGCATACAATGCTATAGTATCTTTTTAAGTGTATTTAAATTCCTGAAAATGAAGACATGCAAAAAAATTCAAAAACACCTACGCAGAACTTTTTACCACCTTTTATTCTTGTATGCGAAAAGGTATTTTGTCTGAAAGCACAGCCAAATATAATTTAACATGTTTGGAAGCACAGCCAAATATAATTTAACATGTTTGAAAACATACCAAATATAATTTAACATGTCTGAAAGCACAGCCAAATATAATTTAACATGCCTGAAAACACAGCCAAATATAATTTAACATGTCTGAAAGATCAGCCAAATATATTTTAACCTGTTAACCCTTGTTAACTGGTCAGTTTTAAGGTGCTGGGAAAACAGGGGACGAAAGTTTGGTTGGTTTGGAGTGCCTGCACTTTGCATGCAGAGCCTGCAAAAGTTTGTAGCAAAAATGCAAGTATGAGTCATTGCAAGTACTTGATTGTGTTATCAAGCATTTTGCTACCAGAACCCAAAAACGAGAGACGCATAGTCGCGTAAAGAGATTTAGGACTGTCACTCCGCTAGGACACTGAACATGCAAGCAACGCAAGGCCTCAGCTCTGACGGAAAACAGGTCCCAACACCAGGAGATGTGCATAAACAAACATTTCCTGACTTTAAATTGATTTTAATAGGGACTCAAAGACAACCTGGAAACTTCAACTAATTTAAATATAATCAACAAGACAATGGCGGGAAAGGCAGCTAAATATAATCAATATTTTCCGTCTTGTAATTATATCACAACACTTATAGCATGTCACCCTTACATGAGGATTTTATGTATAGTAGCACATAAAGCCTTTTACACTTCGAAAACTGCTTTATATTATTTGGTGTGTTTGAAACATACAAATATAGTATATAAGTTCTTGATGTCAGCAAATGGTCATTTTCTAATTTGCTATATTATACAATTCATAACACACCCACCTAATGAAAAATTCAAGAGCAGAATACTTTATGTTAAAACTAAATATCTTACTTGTCACTGCCATAGGCCTATATACGTGTCATACACAGACAAAAGGTTTCCATTTCCATGCTTTCGAAACTACTGTACTGTATCTGAAAAATGAAAATATTATATTTCTAAAACCATGCCTGCCAAATATCCCTACATCAACACCAACAAGATCAATTTTCCTTGCTATTTTAAAACATAAAAAATATCATCCAGAAACCGGTTATACTACAGGGCTAAATGCAGCAATTCCTTGTAAACAACTGCTTCTTTAACCACAGTTTCAATTATCCACACAGAAATGATATGTAGACAGTTTCCTCAAACATGGTACTAATACTCTTTTATGCATGGTTTTCCTCGACACACTTTTTTACCTGCCGAGTCGAATGCAGACAAATTGTTTGTGGCAGGCATGCTACCGAGTAGGAATTCCACTTAAACATGTAATTTAAGTAAAATGCAAGAGTTCGAAAGGCTTGCTAGGTCACATAATAAGGTTCACTTGATTACTACAGATTAGCCAAGATGTGATTGAAAGCATGCAACACTATGTTTCTTTCACTTTTACGAGCTACACAAGCTTCATTTGGATCAATTTGTAAATATTTCGAATTTTTACTCTATTCAGGCTAACAGAGTAACTTTTCACAAATATTGTTTGTCTGCAAATGTGGGGAAGTATTTAGGCTAGACATTGGCATTTTACAACAGAAATTACCTTCATAAACTGCTGCCAAAATAATCTACAAACTTCCAAGGCACTCGCACGACATGTGATTTTCAAACATCACAATGTATAAAAAACTTACAAAAGAATACCTAATATCCCATTATTTCTATTCAGTTGAATACTTATGCAATCAATAAGCAAAAATTTACATAATGATTTAAGATTTTTGACTACTTTATGTGTTTTTTTTCCTTCTCATGTGGTGGCGACGAATATGGTTGTGGCGGGTTAGTAAAAATTCCAAAATTTAAGAAGGCGCTCAAAAATACAAGACGGTGAATATGTACGTGTCACATAATGTAACCATGTTACTAATATCATGCAAATACTGTGCATGATGTTAGAGAATAACAAAAGGTACTATTCAAAACATTCAAACTATTCTTGTTCAATAGTAATGTAAATGTCAACTCACTGATGCTATCAGATAAACTCATTTGCAAGTCATTGAATTAGGGCCTACAAAGCATTGGATGAAAACAGCTATGTCTGTTAAATAGCAAATGCTTGCTGAAAACTCATGTGAAGTAACAAGTGTATGGGGTTACTATTTGTATCTGATCAAGCCTATGTCCGAGTACCCACCAATTAGCCCTATAAATGACAGTCATCACTTAACCCCATACTTTTGCATATTAAACCTGTACCCACTAGGGTTCCGAAGCTTCAAAAAAAAAAAAAAAACGGAAAAAATAGGAAAAATTTGTTTTTTTTTTCCATTGACATAAAAATTAGAAAAATTAGACTTTTTTCATCAAGGGGGAAAAATTATGGAAAATTGAAAGAAGAAAAAAAAAATACAATAAAATTAATCTTGCAATTTCTATATTACAAATCTAAATGTTCAATGTATTTACATTTGGGTCTTTCTACCGTTACACATAGTACCCTACAAGTACCACGAAAATGAAATAATTACGTCTAGTAAATGTAACACAAAGTTTCAAAAAGAATCACAATAAAGTTTGTACGGTAAGTAAACAATATGCATATGGATTAAACAGAAATAGTTGTCAAACACATACTCATACACAACTTACAATCTCTGCCAAGGAAATAGTTTTGATTACAACAAAAAACCCTTTTGTAGTTCAAATTCACAAGTAACATCCTAAGATAATTATTAATTATCTTGCTGCTTGTATCAACTGACTAAGTGGTGTACTTTGCTATTGTTTTACGTTTATCAACTATATGGTTTGCCTGTTTTTTGTTTCAGACATATAATTGACATCAGAAATTTTACACTGATTGCTGTTTTCCAGGTGTTTAGTTATGACTTACGATGGTGGGTGTGTGTTCCGGATTACTAGTAAACAAGTTACTTAAATTACAGTAATGTGATGCTTCTGTAGTTCCCCTTATCATGAAACTGTAAAGTTCCCATGTTGACATTCTTTCCACATTCATACACCTTGCTATAGAGCGTCCCAAACTTAGGTTGCAGTACAGAGCTATTGACGCGCGCTGTTGCCAGACAGCAGCCACATTACGAAGCACGAACTACTTCAGAGTTTTAAGCTTTAAATATTATATTCTTTATTATTCTAATCGATATTACAATTTGCATAGCATCACGCTTCAAAATATGAAATTAATAACAATTTCTATTGCTTTAAAATAAACAATTCTAATACTTCACATTAATTGTAACGGGCACTTCATTAAAAAATAATTATCACATATCTTTTAATCATTGTAGCTACTACTGACAAAATGTAAGATTTCTTAAATTTTAGTAGTTTTTGTCTGAAGATGACAACGTGGTTGGGGTGGTTGATGATTATGAAATTGATCATTCAAAATCAATGTTGTGTGGGAACTGAAAAATTTTTGTTTTTTTACACTGTTATTGTCTGCTATAAATTTAAAGTGAGTGAGGGGGATGTTATTTATTTGGATGTTTTTACGTGCCCTGGAACAGTGCAGTGGTTCCCAAAGTTTTTGGTATCGCGACCCCCTTTTGGGTACAACTTTAAACCGTGACCCCTTTTGTGTATAATTTTTAACGGCGATCTCCATTTCAACAAATAATATTTACACACATATATGAAATTACACACCATTAAAATCTGGATACGATTTTATAATGTCCTATATTTAAGGATGCATGGAAACAGTACCAAGTTCAAAATATTTGTTTTTTATTGTTTCAACTCCTGAAAATGGTGTAAATCATGAACTAACTATATCACCCGATGCACGTTTCGATACAGGGCAATATGCAATAATTTTAAGGTCAAAGTTACAAAGTGAAAATTTTAGGATTTTTGGCAACAGTGCTCGCCGAAACAAGGACAGTGCTTGTGACAGTTACCGTACATTGGATAGAAGAAGAACAAATGTCCATATAACCCTATACTGCAATCTAAGTGTGAGACGCTATACAGTAAGTAAACGTTCAGAATGAATCGGATAGGCCTTTTCTCTGCCTTTCTCCTTATTTATATTTCCTTATATAAGTTACTATATATTATTTTGCCGCAACAGGTTTACAAAAATTTCACTAAGATTTTAAAGAAATTTTCCCAATTTTTCCAGAAAATCTTGGGAAAAAAAAGTTTTTTTTTCCTTTCACCTATTTTTCTGGAAATTTTAGAACCCTAGTACCCACCTAACGCAGTTTCCTCATACACTGTGATTTTTTAAAGTACAATCCATACGGTTGATGAAGCATTACTGAATTCAATTTTTAGCAACTACATGGTATACAGTATCAAGGCTCGGAAGGAACGAGTTCCAACGAACGCGTACCTTTTATTTCGTTCATTTATTTCGCCAACGCATAAGGAACGAGTTCTTTTCTCGACATGTGAACGGAGTTCAGATTTTCGTTCTTATATTTTAGGAACTTGAACGATATTTTTGCATTCCTATATTCGTTCACTAAAGCAAACTATCTTTAATATAAATTTATTTGCTATGTTTGTCATTATTCAAACAACCAAATTATGATTTTGTACAATAAACTAAAAAAAAAAATATTCAGTAATTAGGTCGCCGACAATTCCGTGTTGTTGACTGTCTGTGATGTGCAATATCTCTAGCTTGTTCCTGTGTGTCTTGTATATGAAATTAACAGCACAGGGATTGTTTTGTTTACGCTGGTTTCGTCTTCGAATTTGAAAAATATTTTATACGTATGTTGCGGGGAACTTGTGTGAACTCCTGTTATCGCTAGCAAGATAATTTATTCTCCTAGCTAACCTGCCGAGGAAAAGGGGGATGGATAAAAATGGCGAGCACGAGGCGATTTACAAGATGGATATAGCAGATACAATAATTCTGTGACTCGTTTAAGCTAGTACAAATGTTATACTTTGCGCAAAACCATATTAATATGAGGTATTATGGCATGAAAATATAACTGCGAGTGAATAAATTTAGTTGAAGAGTAAGAAAACAAACTGTTTAGGCGATTCTGTTATTCGGAAAACGTGTCTCAAACCAAGCAAATTCGTGATTGAAACTGATTATTATAAATGAGTGTGCTTTGTATAGCCACTGTTTGCTCCAAATTTGTTTAGCTTATTCGGAAAACATGTCTCAAACCAAGCAAATTCGTGATCGAAACTGATTATATTATTATAAATGAGTGCTTTGTGTATCCACTGTTTGCTCCAAATTTGTTTACCATCTTCTAAAATTAAAATTGTATTGATTGCTACCGTAACTATAGCCACTTTTGACTTTTGCAATATAAATATCTCGCGCCTCAAGTATGTTTTGATATGTTTTTGTAACCTCAAATTGTGTAGCCTTCTCGAGCATGTACAAGAATATAGGAAGAGTGAAGTTCGATTTTTATAAGCTACAGAGGAAATTGTCACAAAATTATTGTTACAAACATGTTTGGTTTCAGTTGAGTTCTGACGGTCGAAGAAAACAAAAGTTAACTAATTTCGGGACTTTATAATTCAGTGTGGTGGATACTTTTATAATTTTGGTTGATTGGCGATGTTCGTGAATAATTACGTGCTTTGTTTACTGGAAGGAGCATTTTTAATGCAAGTGAAATACGTAGCTTTGTTTCACAGTTTTGTTTCTACATATTTATGCCTCAAATGGAAAACATACTACTGGTTTCAATTTGAGTACCTTGGTTGATTTTTAATTCCATGGAAGTTTCTTAACTCCTGTGAATTGGTATTTATGAGCGTGTTTCCTGAAATAGGCCCACAAATAGCTTTCTTCGTGATCATGATACCTACATCATTTCTAAGCAATTCAGTGCGAACATGTTTCATGTCATTCGTACAAGGATTCTGCAATAAATTTCACTGGCTTTGTAAGTATTCAATGAGGTAGGTTTGATTTGCGTAGATAGCAAACATGTGAAGAGTTTTGAAACAAGTCTCATGAAAGACTATAAACTAAAAGTTAAGCCCTCAAATCTTCTGAAATAGAGAGCATCCCAAAATAATATCTCTTAAATAATCACACAATGAACTCATACTCTTAATTTTTAAAATTTTGTCAATTATGTTGACGGTAATATTAATTTTAAGTTTAGTGTACATGGTACTTGTCTTGTAACTTAAGTGAAATGCCCAGTATAGCATAATACAGACTGAACATGTTATAAAATGTCATTACTATTTCACTTTTCACTTGTAAAGGTTTTAATTTTTTGTACGTATTTTGTAAATTATACGGAAAAAGTATAAACGTAGCACACTTGTCTACATGCACGTAAAAGCACCACCTAAACTTTTAACAACCTGGTAGCTAACAAGTGAATAAAAACTAATGATATAACACAACTGGGCTTTTAACAAGAGAATAAGCTAACACACTTAACTAACAGCCTGTTAGTTTAAAGTTGATACAACAGGCCCTAAGCTTTTCTTTTCTCAGACTGTCCCAACTCATTTTTCAATTCGTGTTTCACATTAGCAACATCGCTTAGTAGCTTGCAACGTTCTGTTGAAATTTAAAATATTCAGAATTACAGAGATTTTATTTCAGGCGATTAGTTACAAAAATTTTATGTTTGGGGAATGTCAACGAGTGTTTAAGAGTTGTATCTACCCCCCCATGCCAGTTCGGAAAACATGGTCATTTTTTCTCAAGTTTTTATCGTAAACCATGCATACCACAGATTCCAGTTTTTTTATGCGATGAGAAGAAACATATGGCTTTCCACCTACAGTTTCAATATTTTGAATATCTTGATATTAAGACTTTAAAAAAATGGTAAATACAAGAAACATTACACTTAATTTACGCGTTACGTATCAGTATTTTCGAGAAACTATGATTATAGGTTGAAAGTACGCATCAATGTGAATAATATTATATGGTTACCGCGATAAATATCGATATATTCTTGAGCGAAAACTGACATTTTTCGTGCCGTTTGGGGTCTGGTTTGTGCTGTCTGCGCGCGGGGCCACGCCAAGCTCTTGAAAAACTATGTTGGGTGGGGGAAGCCTGTCGGCGCTGGAGGGAAAGTGATGGTCGGCTGGCTTGATGCAGAAAACTCAAGATCAGAAGTTGTGCCACTGACAAACTGTATGTCTTCAGATTCCCAAAAAATTCTCATGATGTGCATTTACGTGATTCAGCATTTGCTTGTAATGAATTGGAATGGAGTGCTTCAAACATTTGTGTTGTTGCTCCTCAGGAAGATTCTGCAGAATGTAATTTCGAACATGTGCCTACTGACATTGATAGTAATGGTGCATATTGCAGCCCATTCTCTTCCGATGAGAAAGAAAAATCATTTGTTATAGATAGAAAGAAAAATCTGGTACGTTCGGATTTCAAGCTTGAAGGTGCCAGAATCGTGGGTATCATGTTTTTTTATACAGCAACTACCCAAAGAAGTTGCACACAACCCTAACTTTGGCTGTTCGTTATCAAACATGAGTGTCATTGGAGAAAAGAGGCAAGGTTTAGATTCGAACATTACTTTCCATTGCAACATGTGCAATAAAGTCATTCATGTACCCACAAATGATACTAGCCCATTGCACTTGGATGTCAACTCTAGGGCAGTTGCTGACATCATGAGCATAGGTTGAGGGTTTTAAAATCTGGACGAATTTTGCGCGTCTATGGGTGTGCCATGCATGTCTGCAATCACATACTCGAAATATCATAACAAGGTGTGTGAAGGATGGGAGAGGTCAGCAACTGAAGAAATGAAGAAAGCAAATGCAGAGGAATTGTCTTAGCAAAAGAGAGAGGAGATGTTGATGTAAACGGTGAGCCGATTTTGTCTGTAGTCGTTGATGGTAGTTGGTGCAAAAGGTCTTACAAAACTAAATATAATACACTGTCTGGAAATGCTGCAATAATGGGTTTTCATTCGAGAAAAGTACTGTACATGGCAGTAGCTAATAAATATTGTTATGTTTGTGCCCGAACACCTGTTGGCGAAGATCCTAAACCATACGAATGCTTAAAAAAAACATTATGGCAGCTCTAGTAGTACGGAATCTAAAATTATGTGTGAAGGGTTCAAACAAAACGAGGCGGAACATAACGTAAAATTCGCAAAAATTATTGCAGATGGCGACAGCAGTGTTTATAAAAATATCCTTGACTTAAGACCATACAAAAACACAACTATTGAGAAAATTGAATGTAGGAACCATCTGTTCAGAAACTTAAGAAAACATTGTTTCTGCTACTGAAAACACTAAACTTGGAACAGCAAGTCTGATAAAGATTGTAACAGGAAAATTAGAAACATTAGTGTCTGATGTAAAAAAAAAAATGCTATTTCTTTCAGGAATTTACAAGATACAACAGTAGAAGAAAAGAATCTGGGATTAAGAGCTGTCATATAAAATGGACCAAGTCATGTATTTGGCGAACGTAAGCAGTGTACCGAAATAGGTTATTTTTGTGAGGACCACTAACAAGACGAAGAAAACCTTGTACTACAACTTCAAAAAAGTGGCCTTTACAGTAAAATAATGGAAGCTGCACAATTCTTAGTAAAACATTCATGGAGTTTGTTATATAATGTGGATATAAATGCTGTGGAACAATTTAACTCCATAGTTGCAAAGTACTCTGGTGGAAAAAGAATAAACTACGCAACAAAAAGGTCCTACCAAGAACGATGTGCTGCAGCAGTCGTAGCACATAATACAAACACATCGCACTGTTTCCTACACAAAACACTTCATGATGGAATGAGTCCAAACAAAGTGGCAAAACGAGTGGAATTCAGAAGAAAGTTAAGAAGGAATTGACAAGCCGAAAAAAGCAGGATCCAGACGGTGTGTCGGCGGTCATTTCTGAGGTCGTTAGCGAAGTGCTTTTCTGACAAAGATTATGGTCCTCACTGCCTACAACCTGACATGAGTTCGGAAGTACATAAAAGTGAAAAGTTGAAATTTCTGCCCAAACTGAAAAAGAAAGGCACCAGCTGGAAAGGGATACATTACTGCAAGCAGGTAGCGTAAACTGGCTTGAGATGCGACAGAAATTGTTAACTACTTCCAAATTTGGAAAGGTGGGTCGTAGAATGCTCAAAAACGAGCTGTAAAAATTTAGTAAAAGATCATTATATACTCTTACAGGTCTACTTAATGTTCCGGCAATTGAACATGGGAAGAAATCAGAAATAAACGGCATTGAAACAACTTGAGGTACAAGAAAATGTTACGATAAACGAATGTGGCCTTTTTGATGACAAGTAGTATCCGTTTTTAGGAGCAATGTCCGACGGCCTAATAGGACAAGATGGGCTAGTAGAAATATAATGTCCTTCTTCAGCAGCTGACAAAAAAGTTTCAGATACAGTTACAGAAGGAAAAATAAAATATCTGTAACACGTTGGTGACCAATTGCAGCTGAAAAAAAAAGACACGACTACCATTACCAAATACAAGGACAGCTGCACACAACAGATCGAAATGTATGCCTTTTTGGAATTTGGACATCAGAAGAACAACAAATATTTGTTCTAAGAATAGAAAGAGATGACAAATTCTGGAAAAATGAAATGGAACCTAAATTGTTCAAGTTCTATGAACTATGTTTGCTCCCAGAACCTGTAGACCCCAGGCATACGCGAAGTATGGAGATCACGGAACAATTGTGCAAAAAAGCCAATAAATGATGCATACAAGCTCCGTAACAATCAGTCAGCTTGCCTGCAAGAAAATGCTCCAAAAAGAGAAGGAGTAGACATATGTTTCAGAAAGCAGGTAATAGTCAAATTTCCATGCTATGATTTATCTTTTCTGATTTACTGCACAGATTTTAGAATCACAAAAAAAAAAAAATATTTAGTTTTTAACTCATAAGACGTTTCATACTTCCTAAAAATTACACGGCTTTGTGATTATATTACACAACTTCGTTTACTAGAATGTGTCTAAGTAATAAATATTTGTGTACTACAAATAACTGCCTGAGTACGACTATGTTTTAGCGATGAAATAATGTTGTATGTTGAAAATTGTTCAATGATGTACTGTTACCGGATGACGAACCATGGAGCGTAAATATTATATGTTATCTCGAGGTAAATTTAGTGTTTTATTGACGATTACGCAGGAAATACTACTCTAGTCATGATAAACTTTCTTATGAAATTATTTTGCTTAAAATCTTGTTATAGGCCTAGGAGTGTTTTTGTTACCACATTACTTTACATCTATTTTGTTCCAAGTGGTTGTTAGTTTGACTTAGGTGTGTAAACACACATATAACCGACAACTTTACGAGAGTATCTGACAATTGGATTCAAGTATTGTTCATTACCAGTAGGTAATATTTATGTACAATCGCTATTATTACTAAAATTGCTGGCAGCATTTGGAATACAACACTCCAACAAAACATTTTAAGGTTAGTTAAAGCTAGGTTAATAACAGTGGTAAAAAAATTTTTTAAATGCAGAAATAAATATAGGCTATGATGTCACTATAGATAGTCCAACTACCCTTACATACTTCTTGGGCGTGCCACTACAAAAATTGTGGAGACTATTAGCCAATTATACATCAACATTCTATAACCAGGTTATTATTTCTGTTCATGTACTACAATTCCTTGCATTGATTAAATACTGTATAGTAATAAAATGAAAAAAAAAAAAAAAAAAAATGAAGATGTAGGCCCAATTATTTGCTGACTGTATGATCAAATGGTTTCCTGTTCCTTATACTTTATAAGTTTGGTCTGTGTTGTTGCGTTAAAACTACGATAATTTATTGAAAAAATTTACGGCAATTGATATGCAAATTCTCTGCCATCAATCATACAGATAAATAGTTAATTTGCCTACTATTTTGAACCGAATTATTTATTAAAGTCTTGATTTATTATTTTAATCGCAGCAACAAGTTAACGATTTTCAAACTATGTTAATTGACAAAGTAATAGGGTCTTTCAGTTTCTGCTCTTGGACTTCTATTTGCCAGAACACTCGCCGAGTGCAGCTGGATATCGGCTTGTAATATTTGAGCCCGCGGCGGTGCACCGGCCACAGCGCTTGCCTTGAACCTAATCAATCCAGGTTCAATTCCTAACGCGTCCAACGGATACTCGCACAAAGTAATCCAGTGTGAGAATAGAAGAATGTCCGAATTATTTCCTATAAAAAGAATACAGAAAAAGCGGATTATAGCAGGTTTAGAATCACAATGTAAATTCTGACTTAGAATATCTCAGTTTTAGTAAAAAACTGCGCAAATCTCCCTCATGTATGCATCAGTAGCTATGCATGTAAGCTTTCATCACTTGTCGTAAAACCCTTGTTACAATGCACTCAAATCCAAGCAACTGTAAGTATGGTAATTACATTGTCGCGATACACGTCCAGTAGACGTTACCTTTTTTATAAAATGTAGAGACGCGCACTGGCAATTGCATGCATGCACACACACAATATATATATATATCTACACATGGAGTGAGTAGAGCAGATAGGTAGCCTACGGTAATACGAGAGCGAGACAACGCACGACTTAGATTAGCGGAGAGCTTATCTGTAACGCTGGCTGTGGCTGGCCAGCCACGCATCACGCACTGTCCTATGGAGGGGAAGATGACTTTCCCCCACTCTCCGTCCATTGCTTGTCGAAACCCCACAGCCTCGCGCCACAATCCACACCTCTAGGCTCTGATCCGGCGCGAAATATTCTTCGCCCCGATTTTCCCACGCTCAAAGATACAACCCTTAACCGTCTGTAGCGACAAGAGTGTTAGGTTGACTAACTCATTAAGGTATCTTCCATTTCGGTGTTTCCTTACTAGTTTCAGCTGATCTACACCATACATATCTTCCGAATTGTGCAATGGTTCTGTAGTGATTTTAGTGTGAAATGCCAATTAATGAATTAATAAAAATTGTTTTACTATCCTGGTAAAAAGAAGATGAATTCAACAATCAATAAACATGTAAAAACCTATGCAGTGTTTTGCAGGTGAATCTAATACAGCATATTTATTTTATGTAGAGAACTAGTCTCACTTTGGTCCAAAATTATGTCACATTCTGTGTGACAAAATAAATGCAGTTGCAAAATATAAAAGGAACTTCTTAGGAACTTGCAAGTTCCTTTCAATGAACTTGAACTGGAACTAGTTCCTATTTTACATAAAGGAACTTGAAATGGAACTAGTTAGGCCTACTTTTAAAAAGGAACTTTCCAAGCCTTGTACAGTATAACATCCAGTAAGTTACATTTTTCAACACTCTATATGAGGAACATTACGTAATATATGAGAAACATTACGTAATATATGAGAAACATTACGTAATATACAATATACTGAAAGTTATGCTTTAAATCCCTGCAAATTACAAAATGTAAACTGTACGAGACCAAACATACTTAATACCTTTGCTGAGATTTGAACCCTCAAAGTTGTAATGGAGTAAAACACTGCAACCCGACATTTGCAGTCCAAAACTGGTCTTGAACCATGGTCGATAGACAAGCCCCTGCACAGCGACCTACTGCTGGACAGAGCAGCCAAGCCCTGCAATAAAATAAAATTACTTGTTTACATTATAAATAACAAAAATTAATAATATTAAACTTACACCAATCATTCCATTGTGCTGCCTACCCTGCTGTGCATAAAAAAAAATTCTTCCCAAACTGAAAACAACTGCCTGATGATCAAGAAGCAGAAAATAAATTTGCTTCAACTTGTTTTCATAGATTTTAAGCCACAATCATGGTGAATAGTTAAATTTTTCAACTGAGTTTATTAGATATATTGAGGTTTACTGTTCTACTTAACTGTATCTCTTAAACTGTTATACTGGCGTATAATGACTGAGATACAAACCAAACTATAAACCTCAATATTTGACAGTTTCAACTTCTTTAGTTTTTGTTCAGCAGACAGCATGAGCATATATCATCGAAAGCCACAATCATTTGATATTTAAGTATGCTGGAAATAAATTAAAATTAATACATGCTCAAAAAAAAAAAAAGTAGCCTAACTGCAATTACCTACAAAGACGTAAAAAAATATATTTTTTTACATTTAGGTAATACAGTAGTGTCAAAACAATCAGAATATCCAGATAATCTGAACGAATTTGTGAGAAAAAACAATACGTAATTGTAAATACAGAATCAAAATCTTAATTTTACATCGTAATGTTACTAGACCAAAGTGGTACACTTGAAAAATTATTCACAGTACAGTACTATGTATGAACTTGCACATGCGTTATTTATTTCACAAATATCTTCTGCTTGCTAATAAACTGTATGAATAATTTTTCTTACAGTAATCGGAACACACAAGCCACGTTCCTAAAAAGTTCGAACTATTGTACTTTAAAAACTAAAACTTTTTAATTGATGTTCAGAACAGGATCATTTTGTTTTTTCACATTTATAGTTAATGCCAATTTTGTAGACCTATTTCTTTATTCTACTATTTTCACACTACAAAATTGATTATTGGTAACAAAACCTCATGAGTTTAAAATAAAAACATTTATGAAATTAAACACTAATAAATTGTTCTGAAACTAGGACAATATCAAAATAAACCATTTCAAATTCATTTTGAACTAAAGTAGATATAACTAGTACTATATTGCTTCCACAATAATTAATTAAACATATACATATTTTATTGGCCCGATAGATGTTAACTTTTGAGTGTGTTGAAACGTTCACACTGGTTTTTACTTACGTGGAAGTTTTTATATTATAAATAGTAAAGATGGCTGCAAAATCGAAAGAAGAAAACTATACGCAATGCTCACTTTATCGTGAATGGACAAGGGCTATACAAAGCATTGTTTCACTCTAAACGAGTGTTCACACAAATTTGTCTAAATTTCCCTGACTTATCTGTCACATTTCCTGAACAAAATTTTATGTTTTCCTATTTTTTTTATGGTTAGCTGATTATGCAATTTTCCGAAAGAAAAACATTTTAAAGAATTTGAAACAAGAGTGACATTACTGAATGAACGCTGAAAAATGAAATAAGGCATTGCATTGAAAATTTCACAATGTATATGATTACACACTAAACCACCACCTGGGGAAAAAAAATTCCGAAATCTGAGTGTATGCATACATCACCTTGAAATTTTCTCTTAATATTACTGAATCACTGGGAAATTTATATGACTTTCCCTGGATTTCAAGTAAAATCCCCAACTTTCCCAGACTAATTTCAAATTCCCTGATTTTCCAGAATCTGGACACCCTGTCTGTTCTGAAAGTGTGCGTGGACTTCTTAACGTCCTCACAAACGCCTCATAAATGCAGTTGCAACTACCAATATTGTTGTCAAGGCACGTAACTTCAAACAAGTAACCAGAGTGGCAACTCTAAAGCACAATGTGCTATTTTAACAAATTTTCTGTTTTCCATGCACCAATGCCCTTAAGCCCCTGGACCGAGGTAGTGCAACAGTAACACGTTGACTCCCGTTCTGCTCCGGCCATCCTAATTTTGGGTTTTCATTGTTTCTCGAAATCACTCCACTTGAATACTGGTATGGTTCCTTAACGAAGGTATTACTCTTCCAATTTCTGTCAATGTGCTCCAGTTTATGTAACTGTATCCAATGACGTCTCCTAGTAGTAAATATGATATTTACTCATTAAATGAACGAGTGGTTGCAAAAAAATTTAATTACTGAAATTAGAAACATGTATGCCACCAATAAGTGTAGTTTATAGGGCAATTTAAATGTGGTGTAATCTTAAATCTAAAGAAAGAAAAAAATAAATATGTTTATAGCTTTATTAACCAACTGTGTGTATTTGGCCCTCTTGTAATGAGAAACAACAAAATCAAGAGCCCAAAATAAAATTGTAGGATCCATGTAAAACTAATGTAGCAGAAAAGCACAGTAAATATCTTTCCATCATACATAATGTCCATCACTGGTCCTTCTGAAAATGCCACATACAGTCCTTAAACTTGGTGACACCATGTTTTTGTCCTTTAGTAACAACTAAGTACTGTATGTGCACCAATTGTTGTTAATTTAACATGTATTCCCTTATTTTACTATGGTATCAAATAAGTATGCTCAAAATCTATGTAAATATGCAATATTTCATCACAGGGTCACCGATTGATAACTTTAGAATGCAATAAATAACAAATGCATGAATTTTGTTTACTGATAAGCAATTCTGCACATTAAGGTAACCAGATTTTTTTTTTTTTTTAATAAAATACCAGTACATTTTTGCCCGGATTTACAAAACACACACATAACACAATACTTTATATACATACTAGCAATGTGCCTGCGACTTTGTTCATGTGTGTAACTCATAGCAGACAACATTTGCTTTAATTGAAAAACCTCTTTGTACACCAGACTGACAGTTCAGTCATTAAGTGCTAGAATGACCAAGCTACTAGTTGAACTAACTTTGCAGTAGGATAGGTAGCTATAGCAGTCCACGCAAAAAAAAAAAAAATCTTAAGTTCATCCCTGCCTCTAACAGCGACTTTGCCTGTGCCTTATTTATAGTCACAAATTGACGTAGTGGGCTAATTACAGACTCTTAAATGTACGAGGGAAATCTAATGAAAAACGTAGTCTACGTGGTATGAAGACTGATTTCCCTCGGCCACAACCATTGGGGATGGTGCACAATAACATATTTGTTTTTTCAAATCCTTCACTTTAAGTTAAGAGGCATTAAGGAATTTTGGCGGGATAATGTTTCTCTGAAACATAAACGTATTTGGTGCCCCAACCATGAGGTTAGTGAGATGGTATATGTAGGCTGATGCTGTTGAACTTCAGTAGATGTTGACTGCATAATCCATTTTCATAACTTTCAAACAAATTCATCCAAATTACACTAATCTCATCTGCCTTGCAGTTCTTTTGTGTATCGGACTTGCACGTTTGCACAGCCATTAAAAGGAATTTCAGCCCAGAACCTTCCGAACAATAGACTGGAGATACAAACAACTGCGCCACATAACGTCAAAATTATTCACGAAAACTAATTTAAAAAATGAAATATTTAGTACCTGGACTTATAGAGTTTGTACAACACCGCGTCTCAATAGAGCTATAGAATGAAACTCCAATTTAATTTTACTTCTCGCTGGTTGTACTTGCTTTTTGGATCATCTGCCTTGAAATTTCACAAAGAAAGTTTTCAATTTAATAAAGTTTTCTAATAAACTAAAATAAAAATTTGCATTACTTTTTTAGGTACTTACATAAGCATCATTCTGACATGAATAGGGTTCTAAAATTTCCAGAAAAATTGGTGAAAGGAAAAAAATCTGTTTTTTCCAGAAAAATTGGAAAAATTTATTTAAAATCTTTGTGAAATTATATTAAACCTGTGGCCGCAAAATAATATATAGAAACTTATATAAGATAATTTAAATAAGGAGAATAGCGGAGAAAAGGCCTATCAGGTTCATTCTGAACGTTTATTTGCTATAGAGCGTCTCACGCTTAGATTGCAGTATAGGATTATAATGTGGACATTCTCTCTATCCAATGCACGGTATCTGTCACAAGCACTGTCCTTGTTTTGGCAAGCACTGTTGCCAAAAATCCTCAAATTTTCACCTTGTAACTATGACCTTAAAATTTTGCATATTGTACAGCATCGAAACATGCATTGGGTGATAGGGGGGCCTATAGTTAGTTCATGATTTACACCATTTTTAGGAGTTGAAAAAATAAAAAACAAATATTTTGAACTTGGTACTGTTTTCATGCATCCTTAAATATATCACCTTATAACTAACAAATCAAAAGCAAAATCGTATCCAGATTATAATGGTGTGTAATTTCATATATCTTGACGCCAACGAAGAAATCTGAAGGCTAATTTTTTTTTTTAACTGTACAGAAATTTTTTTCTAACATGTGCACTTTCTAACAAACTAAAACATCCAAAAGTTGGTCAGTTCACTTGAGAAACTTTTTTGCTATTCAAGTTACACGGGGGATGAAAGCGAGGTAGTTGTTCGTAATGAGCTAAATCTATTTTTAAAAGCAACCCCACCTCAATAGCTTCTTCCGTTCTTTTGTATAAAGCTGTCAAATGTGTTATGTCACGCGTTCGCCCTAACAAATTCGACAGTTGAGTGTCACTCGAAGTGTTAGGCGCTGAAGAGAAAAAAAAAACTGTCCGTTATCTTTGCTGACTATGAGGATATGTTTGGAAAGGTTAATAGGATACAGGCTTCCTTTAGTCAGCAGTTTTCTTCGTCCCGTGTCCTAAACTGGTTCCTGGATAAGTATTGAAAAACTACATAATATACAGTAAAATAATTGTAATCAATACAGGTAAACACATATATTATATATGCTCTCGTTTAAGCTTAAGATATAATTATCAAAGTAGTAGTGGAAACGAGTGATACGCCTAAGTTGACATCATAGCAGAACATTAATGTACTCTCTTTTGTTCGATAACAGAGCATGGTGGAGCAGTAATTAAACACTCACCTCACATTCGGGAGGACCCGGGTACGATACCCGGCTCCGACCATACTGATTACTGATTTCCAGGGTCTTCCAAAATCACTCCAGGCGAATGCTAGAATGGTTCCTTAACATAGACCTTCACCGAATCCTTCCCTATTTCTCCCTGTGTTCCTTTAAAGCAATGGTTTCCAAACTGGGGGTCCCGATCCCTAAAGGGGTTGCAGACTGTGTTTCGAGAGGTGTCGCAACAGGCTTCAAAAATAAGTTTAAAAAATAGAAAAATACTCTATAAAACTGAAAAATGTAAAAATGAAGATCTAAACAACTGAATGAACTTGAAATGTAAATTAATACTAATTACTGAGACAGCAAATAAGTGCGTAAATATTACTTGTTGAAATGGAGGAG
This sequence comes from Medauroidea extradentata, assembly GCA_003012365.1. NCBI lineage: Eukaryota > Metazoa > Arthropoda > Insecta > Phasmatodea > Phasmatidae > Medauroidea > Medauroidea extradentata. The sequence continues at coordinate 58,712 of PNEQ01070322.1, forward strand.
ATCGCAGTTAAAAATTATACACAAAAGGGGTCACGGTTTAAAGTTGTACCCAAAAGGGGGTCGCAATACCAAAAACATTGGGAACCCTGCCCTGTTCCAAGACACGTAAAAACGTATAAATAAATAACATCCTCCTCTCCCACTTTAAATTTATAACAGACAATAACAGTGTAAAAAAACAAAAATTTTTCAGTTCCCACACGACATTGATTTTGAATGATCAATTTCATAATCATCAACCACCCCAACCACATTGTCGTCTTCAGACAGAAGCTACTAAAATTAAGAAATCTTACGTTTTGTCAGCAGTAGCTATAATGATTAAAAGATATGTGATAATTATTTTTTAATGAAGTGCCCGTTACAATTAATGTGAAGTATTAGAATTGTTTATTTTAAAGTAATAGAAATTGTTATTAATTGCATATTTTGAAGCGTGATGCTATGCAAATTGTAATATCAATTAGAATAATAAAGAATATAATACTCAAATCTTAAAACTCTGAAGTAGTTCGTACTTCGTAATGTGGCTGCGATCTGGCAACAGCGCGCGCCATAAGCTCTGTACTGCAACCTAAGTTTGGGACGCTCTATAGCATGGTGTATGAATGTGGAAAGAAGGCCAACATGAGAACTTTACAGTTTCATGATAAGGGGAACTACAGAAGCATCACATTACTGTAATTTAAGTAACTTGTTTACTAGTAATCCGGAACACACACCCACCATCGTAAGTCATAACTAAACACCTGGAAAACAGCAATCAGCGTAAAATTTCTGGTGTCAATTAAAATATGTCTGAAAGAAAGAGAACAGGCAAACCATAAAGTTGATAAATGTAAAACAATAGCAAAGTACACCACTTAGCCTGTTGATACAAGCAGCAAAGATAATTAATAATTATCTTAGGGTGTTACTTGTGAATTTGAACTAAGGGTTTTTGTTGTAATCAAAACTATTTTCCTGGCAGAGATTGTAAGTTGTGTATGTGTTTGACAACTATTTCTGTTTAATCCATGTGCATATTGTTTACTTACCGTACCAACTATATTGTGGTTCTTTTGAAACTTTTGTGTTACATTTACTAGGCCTAATTATTTCATTTTCGTGGTACTGGTAGGGTACTATGTGTAACGGTAGAAAGGCCAAAATGTAAATACATTAAACATCCAGATATTTAATTAAGAAATTGTAAGATTATTTTTATTGTATTTTTTCTTTCAATTTTCCGTAATTTTTCTCCTCGATGAAAAAAGTCCAATTTTTCCAATTTTACGTTAATGGAAAAAACAACATTTTCCCATTTTACGTCAGTGGAAAACACCAATTTTTCCCTGTTTTTTCCCCAATTTTTCTGGTTTCTTTTCGAAGCTTCGGAACCTTAGACATGAATACCACCTCAATATCTCTACTGGTTAGATAAGTATCATCGGGTAAATATATTTTATGCATTTTTAACCCCTATAGGTGTCAAGTTTCATAAAATCTTAATTTCACAGCTTAAATATTTGTTCAAGTATCCAAGTAAAGTAAAAATCAGGACAAAGGCTTATTCAGTCTAAGCAAAACTGATCATTCTTTAAAAATCACATCACTCCTGTACAGTACTGGGACCTCGAATTTTGAAAAATCTTAAAACCTTTTTATGGCCATTAACGTATTCATCATCCTGAAGCAAAAATAATCTGATATTTGATATATATCGAAGATTTATCTATAACACATTCCAGATCTTTTCACCTCCTAAGAGACTGAATTTCGAAATATCCTTGTATCACATTTTAGACTACTTAATTGGCGTCTCTTGGACGTGAGAAACATGGCAATAACCAGTTGGGTTCAAGGTATATCTACGGTTAATTAAAAACACATTTAATCGCTTTCCACCCCTTTTAACCTCCTTAGGTAAGGAATTCTGAAAATTCATGAAATTACTTTTCAGGTATCTGAGTAAGCATCAATCTTAAACAAAAACCACGTTACTATATAAAAAAAATGGGATCAATATATATTGATTGTGAATCAAAAACACATTTTACCCTTTCTTAACCTCTTTGGGGCCGAATTCAGAAAATATATTTTAATGGTATTTGGGATATTTACAAAAGCATCAATCTAAAGCACAGGGCACTTCAATATCTCAATTGGTTAGATGGATATGGAGGAATAATCAAAAACTCATTTCACATATTTTCACCTACTAACTAAAAAAATTTCGAAACATCTTGGAGTTCTGTCATAAAGATTTGTATACGTAACCAACTGAAGTAAAAATCACAATGATAGTCAGCTGTGTTTCAGTGATATAGACGATTCATAAAAAAACACTTTGTCCCTTTTTACAGCTTGGGGGTTGAATTTCAAAAAATTCTAAAACTACATTTTGGGTATTTACATAAGCAACATTTTGAAGTGAATACCAACTCTCTATCCCAAAGGACTCGATATATATCTATAGTTAATCGGAAACACATTTCAGGGGTTTGGAAGGTTTGGGAGGGGACTGGTAGGGGATTAAGGAGATGTTCTTGCCACCGGGCGGGTGCCTAATTACAAGTTGATGTTTTAATAATTATTATTACTATACAAAAGGGTGCAAACAACTTCATTAGATGACTTTTATCATGATTCTGGTTTTTCTGTAATGTGCATTGCAGTGTAGAGGACAAACCACTTCTTATGAAGAAGATATAGCCCCCAATAATGGTCTACGTGGTTCACAATCTAATGTAACTACACCTTAGACAAAAAAAAAATTATTTTATAGCTTAATATGTTAGTTGTTACATGTAGGTAAGTTATGAAATCAAATTTTAATTCATAATTTTCGTAAGTTACACACAGTAGAACTTCGCTGATATAACTGCTCACAGCATCTAGTGAAGACAGTAATAACAATGGCGATGGGAAACTGTTATAGGTGTTATAGATGCTTGACTAGAAATTTTTAACCACCATGATCCCTAAACATAGGCATAAATTAACCATTTTCCTCAGGAAATTTGTGGTCAGTCATCTCTGGGCATAAAATACTAGTTAATAATATAATATAAATTGATTCTAATACGTAAACCTATTCTGAAAAAAATTACACCCGAAAAGGGCATACTCCATACCTATCACAAAACCCTAAACACAGATCAACGTATGACATTTGGCAAGAGACTACTTCACATTTACTTGCTTTTTGCCAGGAAATTGGTATCTTGTTTAATAAAAGCAAATGCTTCCTGAATAAGATTATGCCCTGGAAGGGCCATTATTACTACCTTTATTTGACACAAAATAATACATATACATCACCAGCAGCTTAAGTATAGTGCAACATACAATTTCTGTTCTCAAAAGCTGTATGCCAGGATATATTCACATTGTTTATCAAAATAATAATACACCTAAACAGGTACACACATTCTCAATAAAACTATACCTGTGTCTGTGTGTGTGACATACAAACACTCTCTCTCTCTCTCTCACACACACAAAATATGGGAGACTCTTTCACTGGTATTCCAAGGTTATGGAAATCAAGAGCCCACCAAAACTATTTAGCTTTCTAGGTTAATGGTCTCACAAGACCCAACATATCATCATCAGTTCATAAAACATTATGCCCTTCTCATTCCGTTCCAGATTTTGATTTCTCTGATTTCAAAGAAAATTAACTACTCTATTATTAACACAAATCTTACTGCCAGTTTACACGTGGCCACTGGCTACTTTTAGGAGTATGTTGAAGTTTTGAAGTTTATGGGCATATTTAGACGGAGCCACAGCAGTGAGCCCGAGTAGGCTTTAGTGGCTGACATGTGGCATGTCCTCGCTACTGATCACACCATCACGCGTCTGTGGCGGTAGTAGCGGACCATTGGTTGGCATGAACGCATTTAGACAGAGCCACAACCATCTGCCTCTTCTGAGAAGTTAAGCAGGCAAGCAGTGTTTGTAGAGGGACGTTGAGGTCAAGAATGTAAGGTAAACAAGGGGAACACCACAGCGGATTGCGTATTTGATAGAACAATTAAATGTAGAAGATTTTATATCAGCTATAAGACACAACCTGCAATTTAGAACTCTCAAACATCAAAATACAGTGATAATGTGGCGATGGAACGAGTATGGTGGGCCATTTGTACAAATGTGGACCTGAGTTTCGAAAACAGAGATACAAGCGAAAAGAATACATTGGTTAGGCAAGAAAGTTTAATAACCAAATAACAAATGCTATCAGAAGCGGCAGAAGGGCACTTTTTCATTGTGGTAAATGTACCAGCTCTCGGGGCGTACAGGAATGTAAATAAAGCCACGTGTGTAATATATAACCACTTGCATTGTTATAAATACAAGAGTCAAAACATCATAACTTAATTTAATATATCTATAGAAATTGTAACTGTGGAAACATGGGACTCATCTAGTAATGCAATCAGAAGTAATGAATGGAAATTTTTTATTGCTGTTACCATAACAGCTCTCTGTGCTTACAAAAACATAAACAAAGCTATATGCAATTTTAGACATTAGTTTAAACAACTGCCTGGATTGCCAAAGATACTAAAATTTGTTTAAATTAAACCTCAGTTACATATTTATAAAAGGTAAATAGAATGGTACTTATGTATACATTTTTTATTTAAGCTACTTACAATCTTGTCTAACGCCAAGCCAGTGTCCCCTGAGGACTAACAAAGTACTGTGCAAATGTGTCCCTTATTTATTACTTTTCCCCCTGGAATAATCACACTCGTCATCATATTTCCATAGACTACACAGATGTGGCAGTACTAGTTGCTGGCATGTGCTTCTACTGTGGCCAGTGGATGTGACGCGTGCTTGCCACTAAAAGTGGCCCCGTGTTACTGGCTTTTAGGGTGCGCCCACACTGTTTGATCCTGCCCTCTATTATAGGGGTGGAACAGTGTTCCTCCTTCACCCCTGTCCCTGGCTATATTGAACAAGTGGTGGTTGTGATTTACTGAGCAACACTACTTTTGTTACACACGATAGTAGGCTACCCACCACACATTTTTTACAAGTACAGTATAATGGGGTAAATAGCAATTCAACTTCATTTCACAGCCACATTTTCACAATAAACTCTTGTTTTAAAAACATTGTTTACAACCTGGCAAATTGAAACAATTTACGAACAGTAGTTTTAGTGCAATATACGTTTATTTAAAAGAAAAAGGCGTAAGCTCTGGATTTGTTTCTATTCACCCCCCTGTTCTTATTTACTATGTTGCATGACATTAAATCATGAAATACAAGTAATACATTAGAAAAAGATCTAAGACTTGATTATACAAAATACATCTCGCTGGGCTAGCTGTAGAAACATATTTTATGAGCTAAAAATTCAATTCTACCAGTGCAATGCATGTACATTTATGAAACAATATTCTATATAAACAAAAACAAAAATAACTTCTGTATAAATACTCAGATTCATAATTACAACACTCAAATTAAATCTCATTTTCATCTCATGTTTGTTAAAAAAAGCCTGCACTTTTAAAAAATAAATAGTATGAGCAATAGATTATATAAATTATCCAATAAAATTAAATGTGTAAATGAGACAAAATCTATTAAGAAACAGCAGTTTGATTTTCTTATTACAAAATCCTTCTATATAGTGCATCTAATTATCTAAATACTGAAAAATTCATGAAGGATTCTGTCTCTTGAGACCACAGTCGAATATTTTGTAAGGGTCCTCATGTTATGTCTAAACAATATCTTCTTTATTGAGGGTAGCCTATGTATTTGGAAAAAAAAAAATGCAAAACTATCTTGTGAGACCTTGTTTCACATTTCTGTAATTGGCTATGTAATCCACTTCATATTTGTGTAACTGATATGTAAATAAACTTATGGTCTGGTTATTCTTTTTGTGTTTTTTTTTTATGTGTATGTGTACATTACATTTTGTTTGTAATTTGTAATTAAATTATAGGTACGTAAAATTACAAATTCAATAGCAAAACTGAATTTTGCTCGAAGAATAATCAATAAATACAATACGCAAACATACAGTAAACCTAGATGTCATCTTTCTGCCAAACTACAGAACAAATTATAGTCAATAAACAAAGAGGCAAATATTCATTGTACAGGCCTATTTTGGTTTCAATCTGTCAAAAAGCCAATATTGTATTTTGCACATCCCATTATAAAAAAAAAAAAAAACTGCTAGCCCAAGACAATTCAGGACTCATACTTATATTATATACTAGGCCTATTGTATTTAAATTTGTTTGTAATAGGCTAATTTGTAATTGTTTTCTATTAAACTCACATTTTTATCTTGTTTTTGTGATTGACTATGTATTACTTTAATAATTTTTATAAGTGTATTTTTTTTCCTATTTTTATCATGTTGAGATTGACTTATGTTCAGATTTCTGATAAATATAGTTGAATTATGTCAAGATTAATGATAAATATAATTGACTTATCTACAGGTGCTACATTTTTTTTTTATGTTTTTTGTGCCCAAATATTGTATTATTGTTTTATTTTTTTTTTGCACATATTATGGAGTGCAGGATGTTGCTAATCTGAATTGTGATGTATTTGTTAATTTGTATTAATGTTTGTGTGGTGTATTTTAATGTGTTTATCATTTTATACTGACATGTATTGAAATATGACTTGTTCCATATCCCCAGCAATTTGTTACCTGGCATGGGATCAACGGAATGTAAACATAAATAATAAATAAAAACAAACAAACGCTTCAATATGGCAACCACATCGTTTTAGTGACACCAAATACACTATATACCAATACCGGACAGCTTGAGCGCTTTGGAGAGAATTCTGATTGTGTTATTACATCAAACCACAAGAGAACAGCACCGTACATTTAATTGATTTCAGATGTACGCTGCCTACATAAAAATTCTAGTAAACATTTCTCTATGGAGAACATATTTACGTTGCGTGAAGAAAATAAAAAAGAGCTGTACAATAAATACATAAAAAATTAAATAAAGCATTTTAAATACTATCAAAATATGAGTTAACCTCATACCCCTAGGTTATTTTTCACAAGCTTACTCCTAGTATTTGCATAGAGCTGTCCGATATTGGTATATAGTGTATTTGTGATGCACATATTTTAGTAAAGTTTCAATCTCAATTGTTCAGTCCATTTCAAGTCAGACTCAGGAGGAAATTTTACAATAAAAATATTAAAAGTAAAATTTCATACCAAATTTAAACTAGGAAAAACTGTCAAGATTGAAACTTTAACTAAAGCTACTATGAACACATGACAAACAAAATTGAGTTAAGATAATACCAAAGTAGCAATGGTGGGTTGGATTGTAGAATCACTATTTTAACAAAATTAAACAATGACTTTAGCTTAAACACTCCTCTTCCGACTGAACTTAAAAAAAAGACTAAGTTGCCACAGTGAATTGTATGATTATGTATGACTGTATGTGGAAATATTAGTCCTGGGCTACCAAAATATGTGTGTTTGCTAAAAAAAAGGAAACTGTGGGAGCAGTTATAGAAACAAACTAACCAATAGTTTCTGACTTTACAACATAACAAATGTTTCCTCTGTTTTATGTGACCGATAATTCACTGTTTGGTGAAAATATACCCCAAAAAAAAAATTTATTCCATCTAGGTTCAATTTATTTCCCCTCCATGCTGACTCTAGAACGAGTTGAGTCCAGTTGATATTTTTTTCCTCTAAATGCCTCCTACTTCTTGTGTAGACAGGATATGTAAAATATTTGTATACATTGAATTGTATATACATATATAACTTTGCTGACAAGTACTATACTACCTGTACCGCCTTGTACTTATTGTAGTCGACAGGACAGTAAAAAAAATTAATTGAAAGCTTGAACTATATGCAACCAATTAACTTTGAGAATTATGTTGATGTTAAAACCAGTTACATTTCTTGATCCTATGTGATTTCAATGAAATGACGCATTTTGTATATGGATACGTTCAATCTCCACCTTATTGTGCTCACAAACGGAAAAGTAGTTATTGAATGACAGCCTTCATAGCAAAAAAAAATGGAAATGCATTTGTTACCAATAACAATTTCAATGTATTTTAAAACATTGCAAACTCAAGTATTTGACTAAAAACAATTATACAAGAGAAACAGTAAGTAGAAATACAACATTTTTAAAATTAAATAAACAAAGCAATAGTAAGGCATATAAAATTACAGCCTTAGTAACTGAAATATATTAACGAGCACATCACTCCAAAATCTGTCACCGTTAATTAACTACAAAAAATTTACTAATTTTATATCATTGTGTAACTAAAATCGCTGAATGCACAATAATAAAATCACTCGGCGAGATCACCAAACAAACATCGCATGGGTCTTTATACAATAAGACTAACAATATTTTTTTTTACAAAAGGCAAAATAAAATGTTGGGTAAAATATATATAAACGAGCATTGTTCCATACCTTAACAACTGATTATAGAAAAAGCAATTTCATAATGCTTCAGACACACATAACCTCATACTTTAAGTTCCTTACAATATTTTGTACACTATTTTGCCCGGTATTGGCCTATACGAAAAAAAGTGAAAAACTGCGAGAAAAATAAAAATTAAATTCAACTATACACAAAAATTGAACTACGTATATACAATAAATTAAATAACAAGCCTTGTCTTATGAACAAATGTCAGACATTGCAAAATGGCCGCCAGGCACGGATATACAACACAAATAAATTAGAAAGTTTACGCTGTAAACAAAACCTTTTTTTTTCAAAACAGCCAGAGAAAATTCATAGTTCTAAATTTTTGTATTTATTTATTATATTTATTTCCAAACATCACATCTCAATACATGTTGGGACGGATTTGTCAAAATATTTTCACTTAAGAAATACATTGTTATATACAACAAATATATAAAACACTACAGCAAAACACACACATATTTGTAGTCAAATTACAGATCTACAACAAGACACACGTATTTGCAGACCAATATCACAAATCAATAAAAAATAAGACAGTCAAATTACAAATTATACAATAGGTATATATATATAGATATACAACACGCGGCTTGATGGGTCGTAGTCTGTTCGTGCCGGCGTGCCCATCTCTCACCTGGCGAATCGAAACAGCTGTGGATCGGGAAAACCAGGGAGGATCTGGAGAAAACTACACCTTACATGGACACTTATGGAGCGGTCCACACCCCCATACCCTAGGGCCTTAAGCGAGCCAGTTCCAAATGGCGAAACAAAATAAAACACGGGGCCGGATAGTTGCACACGTGCATTGCGTTTCTCGTTGGACGAATCAGCTCTCGTTCCGTCCGTCGCGGCCGCTGCTTCCAGACTGCCTTCTTCATGCCTGGTAGAGGGAGTGGGCAGCAAAGCCATGTGTCCTGCACTGGCAAATGGCCGGGATGGCAGGTGTCGCACGTCGGTGTCAAGTTCACACATGCCCTGCCACCGTCACTAATCCGTCACACACACTCCAGTACTGCACATCTGCCCTTACCAACCAGCGCACACCTGCCACTGACACACTCTGCGAACACCTGCCGCGACCAGGTGCAACTCCACCTGGCCTGTGGCCTGGTATGACATACGCTCCCCTCCTGAAGACGACTGGTCACGGCGGGTGTGTGCATTCACTATCTACTTTCCTGCCGGTGTCGCCCCCAACGACTGAACACTAGGGTCTGCTGTGGGTCGAAGTCTCCGGCTTCATCTCCTGAGTCGCCGGCGAGGTCGTAGGTTGTAGGGTTCCCTTCGGTGTTTATTGGTATGGATCGAGGGAGTAAACATTGGGGTGCCGGCCGTCGGTAACACCAGCAGGTCCTCGGATGTTGTGGTCTTTACATCCTGACGTTCTGCCACTGGCGCCTGTACAGTAGGTGTCGATGATTGAGGACCATCAGCCACGCCCCACTCCCAAAGCGGCGAACACGAGGACGAAACCAGGCAGGTGCTCGGCGTCTGCATTTCCGTTCGGGATTGACCCCTTCCTCTTGCTGGCCATTTGTGCTAGGCTCGGACGAGTGTAACTGGGGTGGCCTGCTGCGTCGGCATCGTGGTTGGCATCGAGGCGACTCTTCTGGTTCCTCGATGTGTATGGTAAAAGTCGTACTCTCCAGTGGCGCTTCTAGTTCCCACAATTCCTGGACGATGGGTTGGAGTCTCGGCTCATCCTCATCAAGCATGGTCACTATTGGTTCGGCTTCCTGTAGCTGTGTTAAGACACCAGGCGTCGATGGGAGAAGTAACGCCAGGCCCGGAGTCTTGTCACATCTACTTTGCGAGTGTTTGTCACTCTCCTCTGGGAGTGGTGTCTCGGTTTGTGGGTGTAAGGTGTCCTCCGGTGGGGTCTGTGTCACACTGTCTGTATCTGTCTCCTCGTCAGCTGGCATGATAGGAGCCACCCTTAGTTCATCTCAACGGATCTTTCGGAGGCGCCTGTCCCCATCTCGGACTAGGTAGATGTGTTGTCCTGGGCATTTTCATACTGTGTGGGGTTCTGTCCAGCGAGGTGCTAGTCCTGCACAGAAGTTTCGTGTGCCGGCCGACAATGTATGGCTCCGAGCATATACCCGTGTCCCTACCTCCAGGGGTGCAGGCGGGTTTTCCGACACTGGCAGAATTTTTCGCACATACGCCTCTTGGTGATGGCGGGCAGCAGTGAGTTAGACCTGTCGGCGCTCGCCCCAGTCCTCTGCATCCTGAGGGACCTCTGGCCTGCGTTCTTCTGGAAGCGGTAGGTTGCGCCCCTGCACAAGGGTTGCTGGAGCCTGCCCTGTGGCGGTGTTCACCCGACGTCTGAGGCAGAACAAAGCATCGCCCAGATGAATTGTGTGTTGGTTGGTATTCGGCCGCCGGTCAATAGCATACACTGTTCGTCGTTCCCCGGCTCCCACATGTACACTCTTCGCCACGACCTCTATCACTGCTTCTTGTTGATGTAGCCATGGTTGCCCCAGCACGATGGGCTCTCGTAGGCCATCCACAACCAAGACTTCGACTTGAGTCATCTGGTCGCGTATCCTGATTGTCAGGTCGGTTACGCCCTGTGTAGCACTGTGCTTCCCTCTGGTGGTCAGCTTTAGCATACAGGGTCCAGGTCAGATCTGTGATGGATTAACGAGTGTGGATGCGACGAATGTATGGCTGGTGGCAGTATCAATTAATGCAACAGTCGGTTGGTTGTTGACTTCGATCGGGGTGTGGAGTAACTGATCCTCCTCGACGGTTAATTGTCCAAAAAATGGCTCTGAGTCGGTGTTGGTCGTGGTCAGGTGTGTCTGACGATTGACAGCGGGGAGGTCAGCAGCTGGCCTGCCTCCTCGCCTTAGGAGTTTCCCGACAGTCGGGCATGTGGCATTCCTAACAGGGCAGTCCCGGTGCCAGTGAAACGTGTTCGCTGGGCAGGTGTGGCACTGTGGCTGTCGAATGTCCTGTCGCGAGAGTTGTGGGGCGGACGCAGGGTCGGCAGACCACTGCGCCTCAATCGCGAGTTGTTGTCTTCGGCCCGTTGGTGTGCCGCTATCGCGCATATTTCTGGTAAAAGGGGCCTCCTCGTCCGCCCGTCCTAGTGTCTGTAATGGACGTCCCATCAGCCGATTACGGCCCTGTCGGCGACGATTGCTCGACGAACGTATCTCTCCACACTTTCACCATTCACAGACACTGGGGGTTATGCTGCTTATTGCATCATCCGACGGCGTGGTTGGATAGATGAGCCGGAACAGCTGGATTTTTGTGGCTATAAACCTCTCTGTCGACTCTGTGTCCTTTAGTCGTTCACTATAAAATCGCGCTTGACAGTCTGCTATAGCCTCTTCGGACCAAAACCGATACCGTAGGCCATTCGCGAACTCGTCCCACGTCATTGTTGCATGTCACCCTATTCTCCACCAGTCCTTTGTGGCAACACACAAGTTGCTAATCGCACGATCAATCCGCTCCTCGTACACTACGCCGTAACGTAAACACAGTGTTTCTCACTGCTGCAGAAACTGGTCCACGTCCTCGTGCATGTGTCCAGAGAAATCGGGAAGTTTTATTATGTCCCCACTCACTTGGCGGGTTGTCGCGACAGCTCGACACGCAGTCGTTGAGGCACTGGGGGAGGGGTGATAGGGTGGTAGGTTTGTAGCTTGTGACGTATGACCTTGAAGCCGGGGAGGGGTCCTCGATGACATACAAGTTGCGCAAGCGAACACGCCCTCACTGAACGTGACAAGTTCTGTGGCGTGCGAACATCTGCGGTGGTGTCTTGTTCGACAAGTCACACAAGTGGCCATCTCCTTCCCTTGTCTGTCACATGTTGGCAAGTCACATACTTCGGCCTGCCTTGGCTGGCTGTGGTCTATAAGCTTCTCCACTTTCATGCTTGGGTTCCCCTTCTGGTTCTCCAATGCACATGTGCAGCACTGATGCACAACTTCTCCGAAAAGTAAATCACTGAAGGGAGGTAATACACACCTAACACACTACTTGCTGCTCATTGTGAGCGATGATTCGATTTGTTTCTCGGTCTAGCACAGTGTATTGTTTCATGCTGTCGCTGATGTACGGGCTGTGATGTAGCTGGCTAAACAATGCAACTGTGGCGATCCTGTGGTGAAGTGTCATCTTCCAGTCCTTCTCTGTGTCGGTTGTACGCCGATTTACACTGCGATATTCACGCCAAAGCGTTGGGCGCCATAACGCCGTGTCCGGTGAGAGTAAGGTAGGAACGGAGCTGCGTCGGAATGCTCTGGGCGCCACCCGGTTAAGTGTGTAGCTGGGAACACGAGGCTCGATGGGACGTGGTCTGTTCTTGCGGCGTGCCCCTCTCTCACCTGGCGAGTCGAAACAGCTGCGGATCGGGAAAAGCAGGGAGGATCTGGAGAAAACTACACCTTACATTGACACTTATGGGGCGGTCCACAACCCCATACCCTAGGGCCTTAAGTGAGCCAGTTCCAAATGGCGAAACAAAGTAAAACACTGGGCCAGATAGTTGCACACGCGCATTACGTTTCTCGTTGGACGAATCAGAGTCCCGAAATGCACCACGTCTCTCTCGTTCCGTCCGTCGCGGCCGCTGCTTCCAGACTGCCTTCTTCATGCTCTAGTAGAGGGAGAGGGCAGCAAAGCCGTGTGTCCTGCACTGGCAGATGGCCGGGATGGCAGGTGTCGCACGTCGGTGTCAAGTTCACACATGCCCTGCGGCCGTCACTGATCAGCCACACATACACTCAAGTACCACACATCTGCCCTTACCAACCAGCGCACACCTGCCACTGACACAGTCTGTGAACACCTGCCGCGACCAGGTGCAACTCCACCTGGCCTGTTTTCTGGTACAACAATATATATACACACCAACACATACACATAAACATACATATAGATAAGTCCAAGAAGTCCAAGATGGCGTCCGTTCGCAAGTCATGTTCCGGTGCTGCGGATAAAAATTTTGTTTTAAATAATGTAAAATGTGGTAAATGTTGCAAGGTTGTACAAAATGGCATTTTTTGCGAAAATTGTGATTCGTGATATCACTTTGGCCAATGTTGTGAAGTGGAAGAGCAAAATATACCAAGAAACGAATGGCTTTGCAAGATGGCGGAAAATGGCGATGCGGCGAAGAACCAGCAAATTGAAAATCGTGAACCGCCTGAGAACTGTGAGTACAACAAAATTATTCAGAGTCTGATGGAAGAGATTGCATCGTTGAAAGCAATAGTTAAAATTTTAATGGATGAACTTTCTATAAGGAAAACAGTGCCGCAAAATCCGGACAAGATTGAAAACACGTGGGTGGACGCGCCAAAAAACCATACTTGTAGACCACACATATCATTCTTCCCAACCAGTGTCATGCCACTTTCGAACAGGTTCTCTGCCCTGAGAAATTCACGGGATATTCCTAACCTCCGAGATGTTGCTGCAGACAGACATCGAAATAATAAACGTCCTAAAACATTTGCACACTCACCTGGGACGGCCCCTACTTAAAACATGAAAGACAAATTGAAACACAAAGAACACGAGTCGGGACCAATAAGTTACCAGAATGATGCCAAAAAGTAAAGTCAATCAAGATTTTCCACTTAAAACTGAACCAAAGCCAAAACAACAGAAAAAAAATGCTGATTGTGGGTGATAGCCATGCTAGGGACATTGCCGAGCATATCACAACCCTCAACTCCAATATCAGTGCTGAAGGCTTCACCAAACCAGGAGCTCCACAAAGTGAAGTACTACACTGTATTCAAGAAGACTCTACGTGGGTGAATAATAATTACATTTTGGTGTTAATAGGTGGATCAAATGATGTAGCTCGTAATGAAGGTGTGAAAGCTGTCCAGTGCCTAGAAGAAAATCTGAAAAGACTGAAGCATAAAACTGTCGTAGTGGTAATCATTCCTTACAGGCATGACCTAGAAAACACATATTGTGTAAATCGGGCAGTCAGTGCAGCAAACTGTAAGTATAATGCACTGTGTGCCCCGTTTCCCAATGTAAATTGTATAGATGCTCACTCCTTGGACAGAGGTTTGTACACAACTCATGGTTTGCATTTGTATAACTCTGGTAAATCTCATATTGCATCCACAATCTGTAGTGCTGTCAGTTAGATCAATGTGCATGCAAAAACACCAACATTCTTGGACAAATGGTTACACAGTAAGAATGTTCAAAACAATGTAAAAGATCTAGAAAATACTTGTACTGAACCATCACTAACCTCCAAGCCAGTGTGTACACTTCTAGATAAATGGTTAATTAAATTTGACACACTCTCAAAACATTTTTTAGTGTAAAGAACAATATATACTCTAGTAGCTGCCTTTCACCTTGTAAACCTGATTTCATTTCTCCTGTAAAACCATCCCATAAACAAATTGTGCCAGATATCTCTCAGAATATTGAAAAGTCTTGTGGGACTTTGCTTGCAGTCATTCACCAAAACATCCAATCAGTTTCAAATAAAGTTGAGCAGATACAAGCACTACTAGAAACCATACATTGTAATGTGTTATGTTTGTCTGAACAATGGCTGAGAGAAAATGAACATGTCAGCATACCAGGTTTGCAGTTAATTTCGTGCTATGGCAGAGCTGGCTCTAAATGTGGGGGTGTATGTGTAAAATATGGTGCAAACACAGAATCATATAAAATTGATGGTTATGAAAAGTACTTTGAGTCATCTGCTATTGTCGTAAAAAGTAACAACTCAAAAATTTTAATTATCGCCATATATAGATCTCCTAATTCTAACATTGTATTATTTTTTCATACCCTAGATGTATTGTTGGACAAGGTAACCTTCTTTCGTAGATTCATACATGGTCGTACTGAAATTAATATTTTTCTCCAGCTCCTGTAAAACTTTCTTCGCCACTGTCTCAGTACTGTCTTATTTATCATTCCACTACTTCCCAGGAACTCATGTATGTTATTCATGATTGTTTCCGACAGTTCTGTGCTTAGGTCACTCATGGCTGTGCCGGGTTTCGCTTCCTACGAGACGGAATCCCTGGCAAGAGAATTTCAGTATCTTAAAACCACCTACAGTATTTATAACGAAACGATAAAATAATTTTACTATCACTATAAGCGGAAAAACTAGTTATTTAATCTTGTAAGTTCCCACTTCATTTACCACCGTTTTATTCACCTTCCTGGACACTTTTCCTGGAGCTCACACCCTGCGTATCTATCTCATACCCAGGCTGCAGGAAAACTGTTATCAAATTGAACGGCGCCATATTGCAGCCCGAAACATGCGATGTCCTATATCACGATCGTATAAGTAAATGTCTGGACATACGCCTGGAAACTTGACCTCCTTATTGTTTGTCTGTAGTTGACCTAGTTACCGAGAATGTTGTGCTTTATTGGCGCTGCAGTCTGGCGACCGATCTCAAGCTCCACCCACTGCCCTCCCACAAAGATAAACAATTTATCAAAACTGGTTTTTATCAATTTATGAAACATTTCCTTCGCTCACAATCCTCAAGCATGGCTCCTGCAATCTTTATTTACTTTATAATGTAAATACTAGAAAAAACTGGTTTCAAGTTGAAATAAAACTCACCAGTTGGGAGGTCTCCAGAACACATGTATTGCATGTATAACATGATGAGGATGATACAAGCCGAGTTAACAGACACACGAATTAGGCCTCGCAGGCACTATTTGGGTGATGCTCACATGCCCTGAGACGTGACATTTTATCATAAATATGCGGGGGACAACGAGTCTTTCCCGTGTCGGTAACTCTCTCAAGGGCGCTAAACAAAGGTTTAAGATATTATGTTATTATTGCAGTTCCATGGAAAGTGAAAACAAAAATGTGAGGCCCTTCAGTGCATGCGGGAGTGACACACGACCGAAGTGTCTGCCTGCTAACCGAAGACTGACTCTACCTTGGTGCGGAGCCTCGGAACACGTCCAGCGCCCCCGCCAAAACCATATTGTCCCTTTATGTGAAATGGGAGTAAGATGATCACATACAAAACATAACCCTTTACATGTTAAGCGTGTGTACCATTTATACTGACTTGTGCACATAGCTTTGTGTCTTTATAGTGACATGTTCAATGTTCGTGCATCATGGTGAATTTATAATATTATTACTAATTGTGTTTCTGGGAACGGAACATACACTGCTCTTCACTTCTCACACACATACATAAAATACTCTTTCTCAATGATTACCTGCCATTGCCGTAAAATGCTTATTGAAAGTTTAATTATTTGTTTTCTTTTCGCTAGGAATTTTGGTATGTTATTTTAGCGCACTGATCTGGTGTCGGGTCGCATGCAGGGTGGTCGCAATCGATTGCCCTGGACTGTACCACACTTATACAGCACTTGGGAAAACACTGTTATTTACTAAGATGGATGTGGTGCGAATAAAAAGAGTAAAGGTCCGGTGGTGTCAATTCACGATGGCCAGTAAGTATAAAAGAGAGCAATGCTTTCGGAGATTGCCCTATAAAGTACTGGCAGATGTATATATAATGGTATATAACCCAAACACAAGGGGGAGGGGTCTGGGGGTCCTCCCCCAGAAAAATTCTATGATTGAGGTGCAAAATGTGCTATTTAGACTGTTTTGTGGTCAAAATATTGAGTATATTACTGGAAGAAGTGGTACCATTTTTTTAAAGAGAAATTTACATGAGTGAACAATTAAAACACATTAAGTGCACTATTTAAAGAAATTATTCAACCTCAGTTCTAATGGGGATGCAGCCGCATTCCTGCGCACCCCGCTGGCTCCGCCTATTGTCATACCATCATTCAACCCCCTCTCCCATCCCTTTCTTTTCTGAATATGTTGAATATGTCCTACCTGCATCCTTTGTCTAGTAATTCTCACTTAGCCACATCCCAACTGGGATCACCACACTGCCCCATATCCCTCAACCTTACCCCAGAAGCTTTCCAGCTTGTTGTATATACTCCTGCAGTTACCCAATATTAACCTAATGTCATTATTATGCGCAAGTTCAAACATACTTATTGTTGCGTCTCACTTTATGCCCAGAAGTCTCTCATCACAACCTTCCTATGCTCACATCTGTTGTCTCAGATGAACTGAGATTGAAGAGTTTAGTCTGAATGGGTCTTTTCTGCAGTAGCTTCAGATGGAGATAAATGTGTTGAAAAATGAGTGATTGAAGAAAAGTGATGAGCTAGAACAGTATCAGAGAAGGAGTAGTATATTAATATTCGTTGTGAATGGAAATTATGAACAAAAAGACCGACGATATCGCCATTCGTATTGGAAAGCAAATAGGGGTAGATTTGCAGCTCTCCGATGTTGATAGAAGTCATGCTGTTCTATAAAAACTACTCGGCAGAGATTTCTTCCGGTGATAACGCTCCTCATATTACACCCCACCCTTCCTCATCACTCTTCCATCGAAGGACCAAGAAGCCCAGCTGTTGGCCATCCGGTCAATTGGATGCATCATAATCCACGCTGAACCATATCGCCCACTCGCTCCAAGACATTGCAAAAACTGCCAGATCTATGGTCACATAACGTCAAACAGTCGAAGTGTAAAAATTTACCCTCCTCAAAGTCAGGGCACGATCGAACCTTTCCTGCACCCCCCATTGTTGTAACCCTGGCTACGCCTGTGGGTATGTCTAAGGGAGGGACTGAAGATATCAGTAAAGTAGATTACAAACAAGTTGATTTTATAGCAATTGCTGTAAGTGGAAGTAGTAAGAAGATCACATTGCTATCAATTTATTGGCCATCAGAACAGGGGTGGCAAGCGCGGAAGAATGAAAATTCCCTAGGTGAGGGGATGAAATGGTTACATGTGATACAATGGTTAAACAACACTTTTCTACTTTTGGTGATGATGGAATATTAAGTCCTGCTGAAAAATATAAGATTTTACACATAAACTTCTATACAGTAGTACATAAAGACCTTTACTTGATGGATATTAGAATATAGAATTATGTGACAATATTCGTTGTGGTATTGTTGGTGACTACCAACTACATGGCAACTTAATTATTTGCTAATTAATGTGCAATTAATTAGTTCAGTTTTTCAATGCAAAATAGCATGGTAGAAATCCAAGTGTTCAGCAGTAAGCCAGCCTGAGTGACTGGTGGTCTGACAGAATGTTCTAGAAGAGGATGTTGCTGCCAGTTGTACTGAACCTGTTTTCGTTTGCACTGATTTGCACTTGTTGAGTGTCTGTGTGGATGTTTGATGCTGTTATGTTGCCCTACCTCGACTACAGTGGCACGAAAACGGCTGAGAGCGCTGTCGACATCAGAATTTACTGTGTGTAATAATAAAATAGGCTACTGGGAATAGCCCAAAACCAAACAATGTCGACTGGGTATGGTAACTTTAGGTAACTATTACCCCTTCCTAATATAAAATGCAAAACCAAAAGTTATGAAAAATTAAACAGATAATTTTAAGAATGTTTCTCCCAGATGCAGAAGGTGCTCCGGCCCTCATCCTACTAACGAATGTAATCTACCAGACGCAGAAACGCCCAAGTGCCCAAACTGCAGCGGGGAACATGTTGGAGGCTCCAGGACCTGTCCCGTTCGCCGCCAACACGACCAACGTCAGCGCCAAAGGATCAGCCAACCTTCACAACTTCCCACCCTCACTCCATCATCCTTTCCACCCTTACTCAACTCTACACCGATCCATCAAAAACCCATTCAACCAACCCAGGTACCACCTCAACCTACACCCTCCCCCCCTTCCTATTCCACAATCCTGAGCAGGAAAGAAAACCAAACTCACCCCACCATAGACAATCACCTTCCTCATACCGACATTGCCATCCTGATCCAAACACTACACCAAACGCTGCTCACCCTACATGATCTCCTTGCCCAATTCTCACCTCTTCTCCACCTCCCACCATCCCAACACCGAAACTCTCCTACTCCCCAGCAAATCAGAAATTGTAAATAAATAAATACCTCCCCCCCTGCACACGTAAAGTCAACAGCGGTTTGACCCAAACTTAAATCTCCTACGATCTAAGTTTGGGCCAAACAAAAAACAGAAACTCAAATGCCAGTAAGGCCCTTAAGGCCAGGTATGGCAAAAAAATAAAAAAAACAGCCGACATACATCACGGCCAGACCTGCGCGCGCTTTTCTTTCCTTGCTCGGTTTCCCCGCGCTCAGACATGCACAGGCGTCTGCCGATTACAGTACATTTATACAAACAATTATATTGCAATAATATTTTGTTTACAATTTTAACTCTGCGCAGTCTTTTACTGTTGGGAGTAAAGTTATTGGTTAGGATTTCGATGTTATGTTACTTCAAATTCCAGCAGAATCTTCAAATATTTTAACTTAATTTATTGAAAGAGATTATTGAACTTCGGGCTTGTGGGAAAAGCGGGAATATTACTTTAGATGTAAAATCATTAATTTTATCTGGATACATACCTTTCTCTACTTTATAATTGAGGACTTGACATTCAAAAGGTGCTAAGTACCATTTTCGACAAAAATGAGTTAGGTACATAGAAAGGTGCCAAAACATTAGGTCGAAGACATACCTAAAGTGCTATCTCCTAGTGATATTCTTGCGCGCCGTACATCAGTACAATTAGATGAACAGAGTAGTCAACGTATTCTAGTCCATTGAAAAAAAAAAAACATATATATATTGATGTTCGTAAGTGTTTTGTATTGATTACTGCTCGATTGAACGTATTTACTATTTTTGTATTGTAGTAAATATATGAACACATTTGGATAAGTCCTTGTTCATTTGTTTGTCGCAATATACTGTTTTCGTCATTATCTAGAAACTTACCTTTGATTGTTAAGTCTTCAAATGCCGTAAATTATGTTCACTTTTCCACCAGCCTGGGTAAATTTGCGACACCAAAAATAATCGTTTGTAGGACATTTGGTGAAGAAAAACATAGCTGGGAATTAAAAATAAGTAAATAAATATTTAACATCTTCTGATAATGAGCACTAATATCCGTATTCCTAATATTTTAACCCCACATACATCTTCAAATGTAAGCCCTAAAAAGTTTCGCAGATAGAAAATTAAAAATCACCCTATTGTGAAACAGTACGGATCAACTAAACATTACACGCTATATATATATATATATATATATATATATATATATATATATATATATATATATATATATATATATATAA
>PNEQ01070323.1:0-21373 GCA_003012365.1 Medauroidea extradentata
TTTGTTAAAAAGACCCATATAAAACAATTAAATTCAGGTACAAAGTTATTACACAATTCCTTCAAACTCCAAACTCATATGAGTTTTTCCAAAGTTACTCCAAACAAAAAAAAATATACATTAGTTATAATAATCACGCCCCTTGATATACAAAGACATTAATCATACCACAAATACATCAATGATAACAAACTCGCCCATTTGGTATACGAACATTCCAAGATATTATTGTTTCCTCAAATGATTCAAACAATTTTCCAAAACTGTAATATGGACAAAACCTTGGTCCCCATAGTAACTTAAATTCATTGCGGACTTCTCACAATTATTTTTAGACCAACATGAACCACTGACAATAATAATAAAATAATACCAAAAACGAAACTAACCATACCCATAGAATTTTCTTTTAATCAATCAATCTCTAATCGGGCATAGTGACATTTAAAGAAAAATACTTAACTTAACATGCTACCCCTAGGGCAACCAGCACGCCGTCTCTGACCATTTGCTGCTGGCGCACCCCTATGTATACTAGACACGCATCCCCTCCACTCAGTCTTTCGGAAACATCCAGAAAGCTAAACAATGGCAACACAACATTTCTTCAACTGTCGACGATAATCATGGCAACGCCGCGGAGTGGTAGCAGATGCAAAATAGATGCGGCAACACCGCATCATTCTTCACAATCGATAGTAGACTTGGCAACACAGTGGCAACACTCCGGCTTCCAACTTCGGTGACGAAAAGTCTTATGCAATTAGAAATTCCGGAACACCAGCGAACTCCTCGCAACTCATGGCTTGCAAGGAGAGACGGTGGCCAACAAACAGAAAACTATCGCATAACGTCATCGAGTCGAGTTGGCAGTTTGGCAGACGTATCCTCGGCCCAGTCTATCTCTGAGTCCGGAATGCGTGGTTTCATACAGACTGCGCCGCGAGTGTCCACTTTAACCGTTATCATATCGTCGTACCAGGTCTAAGCAGAACTGCACAAACGTGAAAGGTAAGTACTCATTTCATATAACAAGCCCTCCACAATCTCTGCTCAATAACGGACATTGTTATAATTTCGATGTAGAATAAAACCAAATGCGTAAAAAGAACAAACATGACGGGAGACAAATGAGATGCAGGTCGACCATTGCGTCTCAGACGTCTGAAATGTAAGAATGTAGTTATTAATAATATGTTTGCCTGAAGCAAGAACAATCTACCACTTTAAATATTGCATTACCGCTTACATTATATCCCCGCGAGAATCAATGTTTTATATCACACCTCCCTAATACTATGCTGACACGCTTCTGTAGTGCAACAGCACATTTTGCATTCTTTAAAATATGATTGTGATAAAAGACTCTTCAAATTTACGGAAATATTATTCAATGACTTTGTGAAACACCGTTGCCTTCGCAATATTTCTCAGCGTTTAGATCTAAGAACTTTGAGAATTTATGTAAAGTCGTTTACCAGTTATGGTGACAACTGTTCTAAGAAAAGGTAGATATTCCTACATAACAATTAGTAATTTTTACAGCTTGTATTTATTGTTTGACATTTTAATTTATATACGAATGTGCGTTTAACATGTAAACCAAACCGGTTAACAACAGGAAAATTACTTGCAGAATTCTGATAGCGAGCAGCGATTTTTTAAAAATCGTTTTACTAGAACGCAATGAATTTTTGTATACATATGTACTGTTCCAAACGTACTGTATTTATGAGAAATACACCATTCTTGCAATTCCTGAACTACCTTTGTCCAGATATCCTTTGGTAATATTTAATGCATAGTAAATTAATATAATATGGTGAAAATTATTGTTCCCTGGTGGTTTCATATTGTTATGATAAGTCAGGCAGGCATTTCCACGAAAGTCTCTCGCCTGAATACTACTTCACCTTAACGAAGTTCGTTAGGCAGGCCATGCGGACAAAGATGTACAAATATTGAACAAAATGTGAACACAATGCGACATCAGAACTGTCATCAACGTTAGCCCGACACTTAGTTGACAATCGCGGTGGGATATAGAGGATAAAGTTACTTCCACATAGACTAAAATAATCCTTTTGCTGACATACCAGGATGCTCTTGTCTGGTTGTACCCGTGACAAAAAATCAGCATCAACAATATTACTTCTGACCCATCGTGCAGTATTGTCTCAGGTATAACCTTCACTTTTAGGTATAGCTACACCATTGAAAAATTCACCTCCCTTCGTGTATTCATTGCATTGTTTATTGTAGTCACAGCTGTAGTATAATATGTCCTTTCATATAATAATAACACCCATCTATGTTAATGTCAGTATCTTCTATTGAAATAGAGATGGTAACGTCAAACGCCCGATCAAATGTAACATATACGTAAGAATATACGCTTCAAAAGGAAGTTTTTAAACCTCTTCTGCACAAAAACGGGTTACTCGAGTACATAAAAAATTTTTTAATGCACCACGTAAAGTTTTCTCATAAACCCTGCATATTAGTACATGAACAGTCGCTGAAAATTCAACTAAAGGTTTTAATTTCAGGTAACAGTATAAACATATATGATTGCAGATATAAACCCTTAGAAGGAAGAAATGTTCGGTAAAGTGGCAGAAAACTTACATTTGATGCCAAACGAAAACAACCTACTCTTAAGATGTAACTGCGTAAAGAACTTACAAATATATGTAGGTCTTTAAATTAAAGTGAGAGTCTCTTACTGCAGCGACAATAGTCACAGTCTCTCACTACAGGGATAACAGCCACAGTTTCTTATTACAATAATAACGAATATATAAGCAGTGTACAATTAGATATGTCGCACTGTCAAAGTAATAACGGCCACATCTAAAAATAAATGTGTAATTGAGTTACAGTGATCATTGTTTAAAAACGTGTCAATATTTCCATGTAATAAGGTCGCAACTATATATTTTTTAAATAACGTTCAATTAATAATGTTGTGAAGAACGCCAGTCTCAGATTTATCACAGTTGTGGCAATACTAAGGCCACTTGACCAAATGTGGTCTGTGGCCTGGTGCGACTTTACAGCTTACAGAGTGATATAGGTCGTTCGTGATAAAGTGAGCACTAATTATTTTACTTTTGGAAAATATTACTAGCCGTTACTGCATATAATTCACTATTAACTTCAGTTTCCTTACTGCATGAACGGTTGGCAGCAAAATTACGCAATATAGTTCTGTGAATTTTCATATTTATGTACATCAATACTGAAACAAAATCAACAAAAATCTATATTATTGTATTCTATATAATAAATCAACTTTTTTTTTCAAATTATATAAGTTCCTACTGACTGCACAATTTATCTTAACTTGCGCAAACATCGAGTGACGTGTTCAGAGAGGGTAGAAGTTTCCTGTCGTTTGCAGTTATGCGCGGAAAGATACGAAATGGTTGAAAATAGAACTTTATCATAGCTTTTTTGATTGCTCACTTTATGCCTAACCACCTAAAGTAGTAGCGGTATTTACGTCTCGTAAACAGCCAAGTCATTGGACACGCCGACACACAACTTGTTACAACGACAGCAGCTTAAAGAGGAGTCGGCCATGACCTCTATGAAGGAACCATCCCAGAATTCGGCTGAAGTGATTTCGGGAAACAATAGAAAACCAAAATTAGGAAGGTCGGAGTCGGGTATCGAACCCGGGTCCCCCCCTCCCCCGAGTCCAACGTGCTACCGTTGCAACACCTCGCTATGTACAGAGTAATAAGGTCATATGCCAGACTACAGCTTTGTATCAAGCATTAAATCCGTCCTTCATATCCACTGCTGGACAATATATGGCTGTCTTACTTCGAACGTTGCGTAGCACACAACAAGAGTAACGTCGTAATTAAGAAATATAGAAAACTAGAAATAGTATGACTGTATCTCTGATGCAGGGGAACTTTGTCATTGACTCTTCCCCCAGCATGGACTAGACGCTGGCACCTAACGTAATTCAAAGTAAATACAATTGCCTTCGTAGCTAATTATGCCAGTAGTAAGTGATTTCTATGGTTCACCATTTGTTTTTCAACGAACAGTGTCACTTTAATGACACACCTCAGGCAGGTGCTCTCGACGATCTGCTTGTGGTGGAAGCAGTCAACGCAGAGGTTCTACTATAAGGAGAAATTCAACATGTTTAGCTGTCATGACGGCGAAGATTATTTATATGATGGAAATATTACAACAGTTAAAATATTACATACTACTAATCGTCAATTCGTCATTTCAGTATTGTTTTCATCCCGTAAAAAATTACAACGTATGCGCAAAACTTTTATGGACAAAAACGTATTCTCATAACACCTTATATGTATCGTGTCAATTTGTAGTAAGTATTTAAATTTTATGTAACTTATTTAACGATGTTACATGCTGATTGCAGTGATAGTAAAGACGAAAAGTACTTATCACAGACTTTTTTTTATCTCAATGGCGTAAAGTTTTAAATTTTCAGAACACCAAATTATAATTACAATTTTAAATTATTCTGTTGTTTCATAAAATAAGAGTTAACAGGTTGCTACGTTTCTTTTTAATAAGTTCTTCATTATAACCATATATTTACAGTCCATATAATGGAAAATGTTACCCAAAATATCCTTGCGTCTTAAAAATTGTGTGTGCAACATAATTTCCCTGATTCTATTTTATAAAAACTAAACAATTATTTGTCTTTTATCTTTCGAATAGTACAATAAGTTGTGTCCGATAAGACATATTAGGTAGGCTACACCTTTAACTGACTTTAAGACAAATATTGCATAACGTTGTCTAATCTTTCAAAATGCTGTCTTGAAAATGACTACACATGTACATAAGTTTTAGCTTAAACAAGACCAAACTTTAACAACGATAAAACCCACTACTGTTCAGGTACGAACGCTTTGATTTCTAAACATCTTTTTCTGTATCCACTGACCCGCAGTCTATCACATTGCCTTTCTTGAAATGTATGAACTGATGGGGACTATTTTCAATCAACAATGAATCTAGTTAATGGAAACACGTTGCATTTATTACACTCCTTTGATATGTACGATAATGCTTAGGAAAATATTTTGTCTTTATGGATGTCTATATCGTGCTACATTATTCTTTGTCGTTCCTGGGTAGCTTACATAGAATGGACAAGTTAGCGAAAAAATTATATGCGTATATTTTCTACAATACGTTGATATTCATGTCTTACGGAATTCACAACAGATAACGTCGTATAAGTAACTGAGTATTAATTTTGCACCTGTTTGTAAAATGTGTGAGAAGATTTTAAAGCAAAATCCCGTTTAATATAATTTCTGCAAAATTTATGATCTTTCAATTTTGCCGTCAATACTGCCGCAAAATATTTTTATCTTATTATTTAAATTTTTCTGTATTGGAATGGAGTTTAGTATCGCGATTGACGGAACGAACATGACAAAAAAATCTTGCAGTAGTTTGTAAGATAAAATATGTAAAAGCTTTTAAAATTTCAAAACAACGTCCTATGCGGTATGGGTATTTTGAATTAACAGTCAAAAGCTGGAATAAGCTCAAAATTCGATATAATCTTTATTCACTGCGCCAAACTACGGTTATTGCCGAAACTGTCAGAATGTAACTAAATGCGCTATTGAGAATAAATTGTTCAAAGAAAATAGTGTTGTAAAATTGTTTAACGAACAGGAAAATAGTTGCTTGTAAGTCGTTTGCCTAAACCTGAAATACCTGAGAAAGCAACATTTAAAACTTTTCCCGATAGCTTGGGGAAGAAGTTACTGTTCAGCTTCCAGGAATAAAGCGGTAGATAGCGACTAAGGCTGATCCTAGAAGTGTGTGTAGGTGAAGGATAAGTAATGTTTCAGCTTGGCTTATCTGCACTACGTCTTCTCGCCCACAAGCATCACGTCGCTACGTTCCGAGAAGTGCTCATACTTTGTGCTTCTCAGAACCAACTTGCTGAAATATTTTGTTACTTGTTCTAACTAACACGTCAAGAGTTGTAGCGAAATTTTTTAAGCTGCCCCTTGAAATACGCAACCCAAGTATTGACGAACATTAGCGGGTTGCCGACACGCCTGGCGGAGCACAAAGCGCATCTGACATTTCTTCGAAAAACGTCTGTTACATAGTTGTCAACACCTGAGAGTAAATATTACAATAAACTTATAAGAACTTTATCCCACTCAAAAATGCTAATTTCATTTCCCTGTTAGTAAAAACGTGACAAAAAGGAAAAAAAACTTAACATGAATTAATATCTTATGAGAAATAAAAACATTCGCATCGGTTAGAGCCGGACTGTAATGTGCGTGTTTTAATGGCATTATTTCAGTGCCAGTTATTTAGGATAAAAACAAATTGTTATGTTGATTTTTGATAATTTTTAATATTATGTTAGTTAAATGGTGTGAGTTCGAGTAAATCTGAGGGTTTTTTACTTTGGTTTACGAAAACACACTTACTTTTCAAAAATGTCAATACTTCCATAGCATCAAGTAATTTAAGCTTATAATACATCGTGTGTGTCTCCGAAAAATTCTAAGTTTCATAATATATTAGAAAGCTGTTTACAAAGTTTTGAAACTACGTGCTTAATTTTCTCTTCATAGCAAGACATATCTTTATACCATATGTGTGGCTCTTGCTGCTGTGTTTTGTATGTTTACGTTAGACGTTTTGGAAATAATGTATTTTACAACTCTTGTGCTAAAAAAAATACGCATATTACTAGGATAAGTACTCGCATCCAGATGCAGCAATTGAATCAACATTTTGATGCATGAACTGTTAACTGAATGCGTTCACGTTTCACCTAGAGGAAAATTACACAAACAATAACCAAACACCTGTACTGTAATGTTGTGTACATTCGCCGTTACAAAATTATATCGTCCCAGAAATCTTAGAATGAAACTTAGAAAAAAAAACGAAAAACGAAAAAAATAAAACATGCCTAATTTGGCTGTAATCAACGCATACATAACCCAAAGCGACAGCACATGAAAGATCCCACAAGGAATTTGTCAACAACGTGTAAATGGAAAATAAATCAAAAACATCCAAAAATATAATTCGAAACACTAAACAAAATTAATCTGTAAAACTCATGACACCACAATTAACAGAGCATATTATTCTGTACCTTTGCAAGAAACATTCAAAGACATAACCAAATACATTTAGTGCGGAATGTGCACAATCACCATGTTTCTGCTTTTCAAAACAGAGGCAACTGAACTTGCGTTATGTGTATAAAGATGCATATCTACTGCAATGCACTGACATTAGCATACCTACAAGCATGGGTAGCCATTCCCGATATGTTTTTAAGTACCCCGTTCTTCCCACTACCCCGTTAATCTCCCTCCACCTCTCCCCATTAAAATAGTTCTCATTTTTTGGCAGAAACGTCTTAGCGAATGCACGCACAACTAACTAAAGGTTGTTTCTTTCCAATAATTATTTAACGCACCCCCGTAATACCCTTCCTCACAACTCATATTTTAGATAGGAAATTTGCAAAGCGCATTAGCGACCCCTCGCAAAAGTTTAGTCACAATCGGGTGACTAGAATATTGGAACGAATAGATGACGAACAGATAAGCACAGTAAAAATTTTTGTATACCAGATATTTCATCATTAGGCATCCAATTACCTGTAAACTTAGCATTTAGGTTTATAAATATTTTTTCATAAGTCTGATATACAAGTATAGTATTTTTCTCCAGGCAAAAATTATTCTATTATCTGCTAGAATCAAGGTAAAAATTGAAGGGTTAGTGAGGAAATTCACGCCAAATAAAAAATCTGCTTTACTGAACAATAGTTGTCAGTTAGTAAATAAAAAAGTCTTTCGTGGGACTACGTGGCGCAAGCTACTTATGAAACCGTTCCCTTACCACCACGACCTTCGAATATTATAAACCTGGTTATGATGCACGTCGTTGTTTTACCGGAACAAACACACCTCCTTCGCCCTTGAAATCTGTCGCTTATTCAATGTAGCTAATCTACCCATTTATCTCATTGACTCCAATACAATGTCCTTCATTAGTGGACGTTTATCAACATCAAATTGTATGTCATTTCCACTCGGTATTTTCGTCAGATTACATTCTGTTTTTTAGTTGAATGACGTGGTTCATTGACAGAACACAATACTTATGATTGTAAAAAATACCGAATATACTCCATACAAAATTTGGGAAAGTTCCTAATACAGGTAATAGCCATTTTAATCCATGATTCTAATTGCAATACCGATATCTTGCTCTCTAATGACCTCGCTGTCGACGAGACATCTAGGTCTACGAGCTAGGATATACATCAGTTCTTTAATGAGTACCCTATTACAGGGCATCAGACCTGTGATTCAAAATACCTGTGAACTGGGCGTCCGCCTGCGTACTTCAACCAAGGAAAATGAAGGATGCAGAAGCAAAGGACCGCAAACAACATGGACATCACATTGGATGCAGACTGCCTTCAGCCGTCAGATCATTACGTGAAGTAAATCAGTTGAAATGTCATCGTTATATTCTCTAAACGGATCCTTTTACGGTTAACTGTTTAGTAAACGTGCCGTCTCCACTTTGCTAGCGGTATTTAAACCATCACTTGCCTGAATACGAATTCAACTCGTCTGGCTGGGGTGGGTCGAGTTATCAGTCAATTCTCAGCGGATTAGGCCAGTCCGCGCTACTCATTTCTTTCCTAGGACTGGGTGGACACATGGCGATGACATTTGAATTCCATCCCATTAAAATTCGTAATTTATCACAAAGCCCGAGTGTTAAGGCGACGATCGACCCACCTTATAGTCTGAATCTGAGAATTCTGAAGAAAATTAAACCATTGGCAAACGTAACGTTCACACAGGTTGCGCACCAGGACTCGAATCCATGTTGCCGTGAAAGTTATTTGACCCAAAAACAATCGCAGTCTTTCAAACGTTACGTATGCATGAGCAAAGAAAACTGTCTCCTTCGTGTAATTATGTTTTTCTTCTTAAAATAAGGAATATTTTCATATAAGATTATCATTTATATTCACCGACCGCCCCATCAAATTTCATATTTCACGACGCCGCCACGACAGCCGTGAAGGTAAAGCGTCCGTCATGCGAGGGACTGAAGCAACGTAAATTCTGTATCCAGCAGGGGGTGTTGGTTAGTCATCCCGGAACTGTCCCACAAATCTGCCGGTCTGGCGACCTCTTGTCTGTCCCTCTGCACCGTGTGCGTCTCTTTGCCGCCCGACACACGCAGACCCCGTTTGTCCCACCAACCCCTTTCGAGTCTCAGCGTTAGTACTGTGCCTTCTCTCGCATCACAACTCCCTCCACACCCCTCCCTCCACCCCGTGCAGGTCACGCGGACCACGACAAATCCCACGAGGATGATCCTGGGTCGCAAGGAACGACGTTCTACCCGAGGAACAAGGAGTCAGATCTAGATAAGGTGGGGAGGTGGGAATCTCCAAGGACGGCAGTAAGCAGGCTGAGGATGACACCCCGGTTCTGGTCAGGCAACGTCGCACGCAACTCTGGTCTCTGTTCCCCAAGGACTGATCCTCTACAACACGACTAGCTGAGACGAACTTTGCCGAAGGTACCCGAAATTTGCCCACATACTAGTGCGGAAGCGGTAAGGGCGACACAGCACGCGCACCATGCCTCACTCTAGCCACTACGGACGCGCAAGCCACTGGACTGGCGTGCAGTCTTCTTGTCGACAACTCGCCTCAGTGGGACATTCAATGGTGACGCTATCATTCCATGATGTAATATTTAACATTTAAGTGTACTATACACACCTATACATTTAAAAAATATTCCGCAGCAAGACTTTCATCGTAAAATGCAACGCTATGATACTTATTTTCGACATTTTCGGCAGCAAGGAAATACATTTTAGAGAAAAATGGATCGGCTATAATATGAAAACATACATTTAGCGTTATTTTAGTTCTATTTCTAAGCAGACACTATTCACACAAGCTGATTTATTTTCGAATAAACGTGTACTTGCCAAAGATCTGCACACCGTTCTACTGCTTAGGTAAACGGCTACCAAATTGCACTGCCTACATTAGAGTCCTGATAACGTCAAGGATAGGAAATTTAAATGGCCAATTTAACTAGGCGTTGCCCATTTCGTTTCGAACCTACATATATGCTTTCGGTGACTTTTGGGCTGATCTCGGTGCAACCAAATTTCCTATAGTATTTTATAAGTCTTTTTTAATACCCAAAAATTTACGAATAGACAAGTATTTTAACTGCCCAAAAATGTCATCTCACATTTTATTTTTAACAATAATCTCTTCTTCGTAACGCCGAAAATGATTTTATCCCAAAGCGATTTTGTTCAAGACGACTGAGTCCTTTCGAATACAATTGATCATGTAAATCCATACAGGCCGACCTGCCTGCCCCAGGACAGGTTGGCTAAGATAGAACCCATAAATTCGTATACGCTCTGTTAAGAAGGCGTCGTAGATAAATAAGTGCTGTGTTCTTCAACTGAAATCCACACGTATTTGAAACGTAATATAGAAGAACTACAAAACAACAATCCTTGATCATTATATTTGCAAACTTAATGAGCTAATAATTTCCCAGAATAATACATTTGCTAAACGTGATCTCTTGCGCCGCTATTAAATTTACAAGATTTCGGCGTCAGAGATCGTTCTTCAGATATACGTTAATGGAGAAGAA
Organism: Medauroidea extradentata; assembly: GCA_003012365.1. Lineage (NCBI taxonomy): Eukaryota > Metazoa > Arthropoda > Insecta > Phasmatodea > Phasmatidae > Medauroidea > Medauroidea extradentata. Next base: position 10,734 of record PNEQ01070323.1, read on the forward strand.
TTTTCGTTCAGATCAGAAAGTTGGCAAAAACTATTTTCTGGGATTGCTGTTTTTTGATTTTTGCAAATTGGCTTCGAGACACCTACAATTATACACTGATAATTTTAGTTCTGAATTATATACCACGAACTCTTTAGACACTAGGCGCCATTGTAATGTATTTCAACACGTCTGGGAGGTAGACATTCCGCGGTGATTATATGATGCCTACTGCCCAGCAAGCAGCCAGCGAACGTGTCAGTGTCTTTCCTATAACCTAAGAAAAGGTTAGTTGAATAAAACCACTGTGGGTTCCAAAGGGTGGCATATGTTTTGACGCGTGATACAAAGATGCCATACTATAAAATATAGGGTTGGAGGGGGGGTTGGCCGGACTTCCATTTTCTGCCCAAAATTGGAGCACTTTACAAAACGTATCACTCTAGAAATAGCCGCAACTATCGTGCGACATTCTGTATATACAGGTTGTTGCAAAATTGCGAGTCAATATTTTATGGGAACAGTTCTCGCATAGAGAACAAAAACTCTTATGTGTCTGAAAACGCAGCTTTCCTTCACTATAGTTTACAGCACAGGGACTGGCTTGTGATACTGTGGAATACTGTTGCATCTTATTTCGGCAGCTTCGTACCAGATGAGACGTATTTAATTAGACGACACATTGTCTGATGTAGCGTTATACATAGTAACAAAGTCCAGCCTGTGCACTTTGCACTGTATGTCATGTAGTCTGTAGTACAGGAACTGTTCGCTTTCGAATCAAAGTTCATGTTACATTCTCTGCTCCTCGAAATTCGAGTATTGTTCCCTCAGACTATTGGCACGTAATTAAAAAAAAAAACTTGTATAGTATGTGAGTCATCTACTGTACGTGTATGAACACTTTATGTCTACTACTTAAACAGTTTGTGAATTATAGGATGAGAATTATTGTACCAATGTTAAGATAGTGATTGAATTGTCAGCAGTTTTATTTTCACACAAATCGTTCACCTGTCACCTCAGAGAAATTATGCTAAGTAGTGACGCTCAGTATGGATAGTTGTATACCCACGGTGCGTGAAATTTTCCCACACTGTTGTCCATTTCATTACGACACGGGCGTGAAATATTTACGGGAAGTAGCATAAGTAGTTCATGGAGTGTTGAGAACCTCATGGATCTATCATTAATGCAAATTTTGATCAAGTGTTTCTTAGTTATAAATTTCCATACCCAGCATTTCTCCTATGAAGGTGTATATCAATTAAAGTTGAACTTTTAGTAAAATTATTATGTCAGCCGCACTGCGATGGGCCGTTCTGAATTAAATGTAATGCGTTTATAACAAAAAATAAAATAAAATATTGGGAAAGACTGTGTAAAAGAAGAAACAATATTCTAAAATTTACGTCCAAGGTATTTACCATTTACGTTCAACGAATTAACATAATTTTTGTTATAACTTTAAGGCAATTATATTTGTTTGGCGTATAATTACGTGCCTCTACGATTTGTAGAAATCATGGGAAAGTATGTCGTATCGTACTGAATGGACGGTATTGCAAATTGACTGCAAATGATGAGCAGTTGCAGCTTCGATCGTGGGTATAATCGTGAATGTTTCAAACCGACCGAGATTAAATAATGCAACAGCCTCCAAGCGACAATCCTCTGAACTACACACGTGCTAGTTAATCAATGCACTCGGTTGGTTTTTACCTGTTTTTTTTTACTAACACAGATACTTAAACAGTTGTTATTTTGCTCTATTTATTATTTTACTCAGACTACATTTAGAACGCTATGATAATAAATTATTTTTTTTTGTTTATCAGATATTTACACGGCGAATATAGCTTTACGCACAAGTCTGATTTCCTGAAAAGCCTTTTGTAAGTATGCTGTTGCTCTATACCGTTTTACAATGATATTTACTGTCGCATAAGTTTATACACTTTCTTAAGTTCAAGCTTCCCAGGCTGTCTTTCTTGAGTATTAGAACAATATATTCGTAGGTATCTTCCACATTAATATTTTGAAAAAAAAAAAAAAAAAAAAAAAAAAATTAAAAATTAAAAATAAAAAATTGTGCAAAACTTGCTATGCCTGAAAGACACCCAATTAACTTAACGATGGTGTCGTATCACAAATTAATTTGGAAATCTGTATGAAACAGAATTACAGTTGGGTAAAAAAAGTTTTAATTTAATTTTTATTTTATTATATTCCACAAAAAATTAAAAACTGCCTTAATCAACGGTTAATAATTCGCCCACTCTCACCTTAAACAATTGGCGTCTAACTAAAACTATGCTTACTAATTTCGCGATATCACTGTTCAGATTTCTTTGAACCTACTACAGAGTTATCATTTATTCGTATTTATATTATGATAACCAATTTGTTGAGTTAATATAAGGAAAGCAATAATCAATCCTTCGATACGTTTTCGAAAGGTAGTAGTACGAAGTACGAATTAATTTCGGTTACTATAGCCTCAGCAACCTGTGCATTTACTAGTGAAATAAATTATGCAAACCTGTGACTAAAATTAATGTAATTTGGATAATATAGGAAAAATAACTTTCAATGTTATTTTTACCTCTTCCTATTATAAAAAATAGACATTATATGAAGAATTGATTAAAGCCAATCTGGCATGAAATGTATGTTAAATTGTTTTTTATTTATCTAGTTTTTTCTATCAAAATTTTACAAGTGACGCTCTTATCGCCACGTAATTAAAATCTAATAATTTTGATTGTCCACGTGTTTGTCCTCCACTGAATAATGGGCGCAGAGAAATGGAGAGAGGTACTGCGTCATGACACTGGTTCGATATTGCACCCGAGGGGGAAATCGAGATGTTGCTTTGTCCGCCGGGCGGGATTGACAAGCAATGACTCCCTTGGGGCTGCAGGAGCACATTGTTTGGAAAAAAAAGAGTCTGGCCTGCATTGAATTACCACCCCACTACAAAAGCCAGCAAACGATTCAGTCCATTACCCACAAGTGTGGGGTTCAGACAAGGCAGAGAAGTGCTACAGATGATGGAGGGTTGTCTCGTTGCTGATTGGCTTCGGAGGAGAAACGCTACTCGCTGCTGTTAAAAGAAGAGTGGGATACAGGGCTAGAGTGTGATAAAAAGTGATTAAAAATCGAACAACAACCATGAAAACATTCAGCAACCCCAGAACAAATATAACCTGCATGGCGACTTGCAATGAATGATGCCACGACGCTCAGCTGGCACTGCTATTTTCTAATTTAGGTAAATGTAGAACTGTATCTTCCAGCGTCGACCGCGAAACTATTATTTCACATAAATGCAAAATGCTATACATTAACTTTTGTTTTATTTTATTGTTTTTCACGCATTTCTTTTTTAAATGAAATACCAAGCACCACAATACAGTTTCTTTATGTTTCGTAGGTTACTTAAGTCCCATAATCATCATAAGATACGAGATATTGGCAGTTCACTGTAACCCGACGACTGTACTATCGTATAAACCATCATAACAAACTAGAATTTTCGTTTAAATGTATCATTCCTAATTTATGCCAATTTGTTTACACCAAACAACAGTACTTTATGCAGTGTTCTGGAATTTGAACGATTAATATCACCATTTTCCATGACGTTGGTGCCAATGAACCTTAAAGTTAAAAACCATTCACTAAAAAAAATTAATAACTAAATTTTTTAAATCTTATATTATTTTCTTACATGGTTGAGTTACAACAACTTATACTAAATAAATCAAAAGTTTTATAGGTTTAATATAAAGTATACATATATTTAATTTGTTCCAAAACGTTTCTGCAGTTTTTGACATAACCCACAAGTATTAGACATTATTTGGTCATGTTGTAAAATCATATGATAAACAGGTGTATATCACTAAACTCATCATAAACCGATATGTTAAAATTCAGGTTTATTTACTTAGTACTGAGTGTGAACCGATTCTAAAGAATCGTTGAAAAATTGTTCTCAGATATTTCATCTGATTAAAATAAATTAAAAGGGCATAATTTTTAAATTCTGTACACGGTATAAACAAACCCGAAACACATAAAACTTTAAATCGCTTATTATGTAAAACGTACGTACAGAGTATTGTGAAAATCTGATTAATGGTTAGTTTAAATCTCTCTGGAAACAACGAAGTTTTTAAATTTTGCCACATTTTAACTATTAACACTGTATTTACAATATGTGCATGTATGTATCTATATATCGTTAAAAAAATTAGTTTTAGTGATAGGCCTTTCTCATGTGATAAAAAAATGTTTAAATTTTCACAGTTTTAATAATATGAACACTGTCTAAACTAAAAACACAAACGTCAATTCTACTCAGTAAGTATTATATGACAGTTGAGTTTCAAGAAATTCGGAAAAATGGTTCCTTACACATCAAGTGGCCACTATTTAAAACGTCCGAACAAGACATTACAAAATTTAAAACCAAGTCACCATGCCAAGCACTATACGTGTACCGAATATGAAGTGTTTTTGAAGAATGTTTGCTTTTTTAGATATTTGTGTGTAACAAATATGTTCAAACATCCTACATTTTATAATACAGAATATGAGAAAAAAATCCATAAATGTCAAGTCATCTTAGTGTTTGGTGTGCCAATTTTAATCAAATTTCAAAAAGAATTTTCATATTAATCCATGAAAAATTTACAAACTACCGCAACATTTTAAAAATTAAAAGCCGAAATTAACAACATTTATAACATAAAGTTAGCATACTAATAAGCATATGTTTATCGTATTTGACGAAAATCTGAAAAAAATTTCCTTATATATAAACTGTTATGAAAAAAAAATATTGGCGGCAATTTTGAAAACAAAAAAAAAAAAAAAAAAAAAAAAGTACGCATGGTGAAGGAAAACCACAAAAGTCAAGTGAACTTAGTACTTTGTAAATGTGTACTATATTTGATGAAATTCGGCATATAAATATTTTCTCAGATATGTTGCACTGTGCTAAGTGTATAAGAATCGCCGCCGTTTTGGAAAAGTGAGCACAGGATTAACGAAATACACAAATAACAGGCAAGCTTTTATGCAGTATACGTGTATTAAGATTGATAATACCCAAAAAAAATAGTTCCTCGGTTATGATATATTAAGCTAATTTTAAAAAATTAATCGCCGTTTTGAATACATGAACACTAGATAAACAAACACACAAAAGTCAAGTCAGCCAAGTTGATTTATGTGTGTACCAATTTTAATGAATTAAAAAATAAAATATTTCCTAAATGAAATACGTAAATGTCACGTGCAGTAAATGTTTATCAAGTTTGATATAATCCGGAAAAATATTTCCTCAGATATGACATATTATGCCAATACTAAAACAGATGCCGCAATTTTTTAAAAATATGAACTCCGCATGAACGAAACACAGACAATTCAAATCACATTTGTAGGCAACTTACAGCATGTGTACTGAATTTTAGTAAATTCTAAAATACAGTTAGATATCTAGTGTGATTGGAATATGTTAAAATGGACACCTTTTTTTAAAATACGAACACGGTATAAACGAAATTTCCGAAAGTCAAGACACTTTATTTAGTCCTATATATGAGTACCTAGTTTCATGAAATTCGGCATGTCCATCATGCAAGACACACACACACACCAACACACACACACACGCACATACTAGCTTCAAGTCGCAAATCATTGAATTGGCTCGCAGAAGTCCTCAGAGCGGACCCTAACGTTTTGAGATTTAATTTTATAGATAAATATATATTGTGCAAAATGTACATGCCTATTCATTCGTAATTATTCTGCAACTGGAAATTTATATCTTAAAATGACCCTTGAAAACACTCATTTCACCACTCCCCCTCCACCTACCCTTTGTTTTTCTAAGTCTTTCACAGAGCTGTACCACAGGCAATGGTAACTCTAGGGATTTGCTGTCCCCACCCTGGCGGGTGAGTGTGATAGCTCGGAAGCCCCAGTGCGACAGTCGCTGCATTGATATCATCGCTGGTGCGCGAAAATGCCACGAGGGGACGGGTTACGCTGTGGTATGGGGTGGGTGTGTGTTTGTGTGCGGCATTAATGGTCCGTCCCCGAAGTCGCGCGACCACTCGGCGTTATCTCGTCAATTACAACGCCCGCTAACGCACAGTCGCCAGGGTGTGAGAGGCGTCCTGCCAAGGCGTCCTTTGGCTCGCGCGCAACAACGACCTACGTCGCAGTAATTTATCCCCGGCCTAGGGGAAACCCTTTCGCGATAAAGGTAATTAACAAGTGTGTTGAATGTATTAGGATTGTAATTCTGCGCAGTTAAGTGAAACTACGGCGCGTGTAGACAGCTAAGGAAGCGAAGAAACAACGCGAAAGTCCCATGCTGTGAATAACGGAATATTTGCTATTCATTTAGATAAGGAAAACATTTTTCTAAACACTGCAACAAGTTTTTAACTAATTGCCATATTTGTGTACACAAATTAATTTCTTAACCACAATTAAATTAAGAAATCTTTGGCAACGTTAAATTTAACACCTTGTGGTATTCACAGTTTTGTAATATAGATTGTCATAGGTAGCCGATGAAAGAAAATAGCTGCTTTTTAACGCATTGTGAGCATATTTCTTTATCTTATTTAAAACATTGCAAACCAACAATAATTAAAAACTATGAGCACTGTAAAACAAATCGAGAGACGGAAATAGTGCATGTTTATATTATCGGGTTTGATTGTTGCTTTCAGTGTATTTTCACTTTAATTTCTTCTGCATGGTGTAAGTAAAAATTGTCCAATAATTTTGTATCAAAACCGTATTTTTCATTTTTTTTAAATTCAAAACTAAGTCAAGACTGTATAATTATTTAAAAATTAAATTTAACTTTGTAATATAATTAACTTGCGTTGTTACTACAAGAGGTTTCGCAAAATATATACTAATTTTATAAGCAAATTTATTTCATTTTATACGTAAAGTAAAATCGAATGAATTCTTTTTTTTGCAGATTTTGGATTGTTATCACTTGCAGTGAAGATATTGTTGCATATATTTATTTTTAGTATTGTTGCGATCCGCGACTATCTTGTGAGCGGTGTAAGAAGATACAGTGGCGGCAGAACCAAGGGACCTCCATGTGCACAGTACGGCTCAGGTTACCCTTTAGCGACGCGCAGCGGTGGCCACCTGCATGCATATCTCACATTTAGTAAAGATTAGAATAACAGCGTAGAGTTTTCCTGTGTGTACTCTCTTCTGCGGGATGGTACTTAACCCTGATGCGACATCCTTCTAGGAGCTTTAAGATATATACTTGCCGCGAGACTTCTAGACTTATGATTAAGGGTATAAAAGAGAGCTGTGGCAGAGTTCAAGGGAGTTTTGGACGGCCGGCATCTGGTTTGAGTTGCGGCGATATTGACGGGTTGCGAGAAGAATTCAAGAACTTTCAGCGAGACTTAACGAAAACAAGTAGTGCGATAAGGGAGTTTCGGGGCCTCAAGAGGACCATCGTTGTGTTCCTAGCTAGTTAATTGGGTCCACCATTTGTGAATGGTAAGATTAACAATTCATTAAAGTTACAGAGTACTTGTGTAGAGGACTGCGATTTTATTATTTTCATTATTATAACCTTTATGTAAATAGCGCTTATGTGTGTTGTTTGACTTTTTATTTAATAGTACTTATTTATTAGTGACATACAAACACATTTTTAGTGTAGATAGTTCTAAACGAATTAGGTTTGCTTATATTATTTTCTTTAATTTAGTATATGACTTCCATCCCTCAAAGTACCTAGCACTAAACTGTAACAATACTTTTAAAAATATATTGACATATAAAATTTTTTTTAAAAAATCTGGTCAAAACACCAGGTTAATAACATTGTAAATATTTAAATGTTTCTGTGCAGAGAGTTAAATTACTTGAAAAATAATTTTTTTTTTGCTGCGTTTATCGACCAAATCCATTATAAGTCGGACGGACCAAAGTTGCCGAGGCAGTTAAGGTACAATTTTCTTTCTGAAGTAAACAAACACCACATGTTTACTTTTTTGCAAGGCGACACGAACAAAACTTTAAAATATAATAATGCACCGCGCCATTGCTAAAGTTACTGAAAATTTTGTTTGGGGCGCTGATATTTATTATTTAGCGAATTTCAAGAAAATTGGGTTACGTTATTAACTTAGAATTTATCACCTCACTAAATACGTTTTGAACAGTCTTCTCTGAGTGCTGCGATAAATATTCAGGCCTGTTTGTACAAGCATATTATACTGACCAGAATATTCAATATTATCGTTCCACTCTGGTAGAAATTCAATAAGTGTGGTGTTTAAATAAGAACATTCCAACGACACCTAAAGTATGCGTATTTCATAATCACGGGAAAACCAGTAAAACACTTGAAATTTAAAATTATAATTTTCAAGGCTGTTTAAATATTTTATCCAAGTGGCAAAACAACAAATTAGTGACTGTGTTTTTACTTGTTGACTGATGTGAACAGTAGGAATTCATCTTGCAATATATATTTTCTTTGCATGAAAATAGGATTTTTACAGAGTTAACGTATTGCGCTGAAGAGCACTCTGCACGTATTGTTATAATTTTACGAAACACTGTCCAATCCTTACGAAATTATATTAATAGTGATTTCCCACAAATACATTTTTTTCGGTTTCATAGTTTTTGTACAAGCGCATTGCAAATTAGCGATTTGACAATTTTCGCTACTTATCTATAGTAAAAATTATCAAATGATATGAATGAAATAATTTATATCGAGTGTTTATGTGTTAAGCTACAGAATGACACATGTGTCATTTCACGTAAAAATTAATTTTTTTAAAGTACTGATACCCGAATATATGCAAAAATTTAGGTACATAGAAGAATTTTTTAAAATAAAAACAATTTTTACGTGCAATTACAAAAGTGTCATTCTGTATGTTAATACATTAATTTTCACTCTAAATTGTTTAATTCGTACTGTTTGAATAGAGTTTACTTTGCGTCAGTAGTGAAAATGGTCAAATCGTTACTTTGGCATGCGCTTGTACGAAAATTATTGAACGAAAAAAAAATTACGTATTTTATTTGTCTGATGTTACTATTAGTGAAATGTGTAGGAGATTGTCAGTTTTTGGTACCGTTAAAAAATTACGAATTTTTCGGTGGAGAGCAGCCATAAGGAACGCTGTAATAAACGTGATTTCTGTGTCGCGAGAATGTCCCGCGCATGGGCATGTACCTACATGGAAATGCTATGCTTGGCCGTGCGGATGGTTGTGTATGGGGAGGAGGGTAGCTATGTCGTCCCCGGAGAGCAGGTGGCCTGCAGTATTTGGTTTGTAGCGACCAGTCTGCCCCGTGTAATTATGCCTAATCCAACAGCCAGAGGTTCGCCCCAAGGGAGGATTACCTGCCTACAGTATGCCTTAGCGCGATCTGTCCGCACGTGCGGCCTGAGGCTGCTGCTACGGCCCATCCCGCCTAACTTTGCTAACATATAGCCGTCCCACTTCCGCTGGCTGTGTGACACGCCACACTCGGCTACGCTGGTCTCGTGTCTTACGGTCCTTTCACGCGATCAAATTTTGCATAAACTTTCTTTAAGATTTATTGATTTCAATTTATTCAATGTTATGTGATGCCATGCTGACGTCACAACCGCGGCCATTTTGGTTTTTCAGTTCGGTCATAAACTTCGTCAAAGATTTTCGTTTCAAACATTATTGAAATTTTCTTGAAAAAAAGTACTTAACAGTAGAAAAGAGGTTTTCGTATCATTGTTAACGCAATTAACGTATTTATTGTAAACTGTATGTGAAGTATACAATATTAAAAAAAACTTACTAGAGTTATTTATTTTAAAATAATATATACAAATATAATAAGAAATTTTGTATTGCCAAAACGAAATATTTTTGTGTCGTGCAGGGTTTGTAGATAATTATAAAATAGTTACATTATTATTGTGCGTCATTTGTTTACAAATTGAGAAATTTTATAGTGGTACGATCAATATTTATTGACACAAATTTCTTGAATCGTAGTGCTGTTCAATATCACAAACTAAAGGAATTGAAGTCAGTAAATATTTGATTGTGTGAAATGGTCTTTTTACACCGTATCTCCACGACGAAGTAAGATATTGACATAAACGGAACGCAATTAGATGGAAACGTAGTTTCCGATGCATCGTTTTGGATGAGAAAAAATGAGGGAAACTTGAACTGGTAGGGATTAATTGAATTCACAGTTGAGTAAGTATTACTGGCAGTGATGTCGTCGTTTCCTACCGCCAACAGTGTAACGTCCCGGCTCGTGTGAAAATTAAATTTTGACTGCATGTTAGCGGCGATCAATAACGCAATATTGCTGTTTGATCACTCAACACAGCACGTAAGTACGCGACCTGCTTGTATCTGATGAAAAAAAATACTAAATCCTCCTGTATAAACCAAGTCATGTATTACTGTAACAACTTTTTCGTACGTGACTTGTAAATATCACTTACTGTAATTCAATATCTTTCTAGAGAAATTACCCACATTATTGATATAATAGGAGCGTTATTTGACATTCTCTAGTGTATGGTACATTACAAAATTTACGTTTTATTATAATTATTCACAATT